>JBAMCJ010007787.1:0-74597 GCA_037075205.1 Drosophila prostipennis | reverse complement strand
TGGGTTTTGGAGTCTGTATGGGGCTCCATTTTCAGCGCTCGGCCAAAAAGCTTCAAGACTGTTTTAAAGCTTGAACATATTTTAAAAGAACAACGAAAAAATATTAAAAATATTTACTCAAAATAGCAATTAAAAAATCCAATGTTGGCCATAAATGATTTATTTAAATTTTGAAGACCTTTAAATGGATTCAGAAATAATGAAATAAACTTTAAACAAATTCGTAAAAAATGTTATATATTTTCTGTGAATATAAACGTTAAATATTTTGTAAAAAATGGGATTTTAACTTTTTGTGTCTTATAGCTTATGATCCAATAGAATCATATTTTGGCAGAATAACGAAAAAATATTATTACAAATATTAACTCAAAAAATCAATAAAAAAATCAAATGTTGGAAATGTTAATGGAGTCAGAAATAAAGACTTTCTTTAAAATAAACTTTTAAAAAATTCGGCAACAAACCGTTGAATATTTTCTGTGAATAGAAACAGTAAATATTTTTGTAAAAAATGAGTTAACCCATTTTTTACAAAATATTTACTGTTTCTATTCACAGAAAATATTCAACGGTTTGTTGCCGAATTTTTTAAAAGTTTATTTTAAAGAAAGTCTTTATTTCTGACTCCATTAACATTTCCAACATTTGATTTTTTATTGATTTTTTGAGTTAATATTTGTAATATTTTTTCGTTATTCTGCCAAAATATGATTCTATTGGATCATAAGCTATAGGACACAAAAAGTTAAAATCCCATTTTTTACAAAATATTTAACGTTTATATTCACAGAAAATATATAACATTTTTTGCCGAATTTGTTTAAAGTTTATTTCATTATTTCTGAATCCATTTAAAGGTCTTCAAAATTTAAATAAATCATTTATGGCCAACATTGGATTTTTAATTGCTATTTTGAGTAAATATTTTTAATATTTTTTCGTTGTTCTGTTAAAATATGACAGCTTTAAAAATATCTTTTTGTATAGAATTTTAAAAGAATTAGTTTTTAAAATAGGTAATTTTTTTTCATTTTAAAGACATTATCTCGAAAATGTCAGCTTAATGGCTATTTCTAAGAGCCTCCAAATATTTCAAAGATGTCACAAATATGTCAGCAAGGGGTTAATTCTTTCCCGAGCTGCGGAAGACACGGAGGCCGTGGAAAATGCAACTGGCTCAGCGCGTAATTGACCGTAATTGATTAACTGCAGTCGCCGCTCCGGCCACAAACACACGGCTGACCTTGCCGGCCTCATTTTCTCTGCGCGGAAATGGGAAATCGGAAGGGGGTGGGGGAGGGGATGGTGTGGAAAATCGGGGAAGGGTACTCTACCGAGAGAGATCTACGAGATTTACGCTACTCACCAGTCCCAAAGCTGATAAATGCAGCCAAACATTTTTGCACTTTTTTCTGCTTTGGTGTGTCGTGTATTTCGTTAATTCGTTTAATAACTTAATTGGCCTTATTGCCTTAATTGAATTGCACTAATTTTTCTTTCTCGCACCCGCCTTTTCGCTTTTATTGTAATGAGTTTTGATTTGATTATTCGATTGGCTGCAAAAACTCAATTAAAACTTTTCGATTGAAATGCGGCGGCCTCTTTTTTCGCGTTGCTTTTTCGCGTGTGTGCCTCAGACTTTTTGGGGGCACCGAAAACCAAGGAAAAAAAAATGGGAACTGCAGTCGCCGCCGTCTAGTTGCAATTGAAACTGCGAATGTGTCTATTTTTATTGGAGGAGGACCGCAGATTTATTTGTCGACGCTCGTCGGCAATTGCCAAGAGCAAAAAAACTGAACAAAAGAATGGAAAATCGGAAAAACTAAAACCAAAAGTCAAAGAGAATGGCAGCTTAATTTTCATATTGATTTTCTCGAGTAGAGTGGGTAAACTCAATTTAATTTAATTCCGTTCTGAGCCTGCTTGAAATTTGTTTATGCTATGCATATTCAATGCGAATTGAAATCATCACAAATTTCGTTTGAAACCTCCCCAAAACTGTGTACAAAAAAAATAAATCATCTCCAAGGAAACAATAATTCCCTTGTCGAAAACTGAACACGAATTCGGTTTTAATGCGAGCAAACGAACGAATCGAGTGGACAAATCCCAGATACGACACACACGGCAAACATTTGTGAGGCCAAACACTCGATAACCGCTCTATCGAATGACAATTTTAATGCCATTTAACGTCGAGAACTATGAGATGCAGCCCGGAATGCACGGCTAGATGCATCTGCAACGAGCCCGTTGTCGAATGCATTTAACCAAATGAATTATGGATTGCCCTTATTGAAGCTCCGGCACATGCATGCAAGTGCATGTCCAACGGAAGGGCAAAATGTTGCATTTTTCGTCCCAACCCGAGGTTTTCTGTTCTGTTCTGTGCTCTTCGATCCTGTCTGTCTGGGCATTAAATGAATCCCTTACAATAAAAAACGAAGCAGATAGAAAAATACTACTGATTTTCACACCGTTTTTTAATTAAAGTTAACAAGAAAAACTAAATAAAGTTAAGAAAAAGCTGGGTTTTTAAAATCACGTAAGATATAGGAAGACGATTATTATTTATTCACTGCATACTTTTAGACTCTTATTTCAACATTTAAAAGCGATTTCAAAAACATGGATTTTTTCTGAGGCACCCCCATTTCTGTTTAATCTACAACAAATTGCAAACAAATAATAAAATATTTAAGAAATAGTTAAAGTAGTTTTAGAAAATTTTTAAAAATTTTTTTTTATTTAAAATCAATCAAAAATTCAAGAAAACTATAGAAATAATAATATCCATTCCAAAAATTGTTTTGTCCTTTCTCTCAGTGCCTGAAACTTGACTCGTGGCATTGAAAGCAAAGTCCTGTTGAAAATGTTGCGCAATAAATAAGCAATTGATCCGGTGTTAACGGCCATTCATGGCCAGACTTTTTCTATTTCTTGGCTTAGTGTGTGCCAGTTATCCGCATCCCCGTGACCATTTTACGCTACAATCAACTTTGGCCAAACAATTTTATAATTGCCTGCCAGCCGGGCCGCAATTTGTATGGCTTTCAATTACCGCCTGGCGTTTGCCAAAAGCGCAATGGCTGAAAACTGAACTGAAAACTCGAAGGAAGACGTGGCCCAGAGCAAAACGCACAATAAAATATTGGCGGCGGAACAACAATACAAAATCAATACCGATTAAACGACAGGATCCGTCTCTCTTTTTCTCTCTGGGGTCCTTTGAGCTGGGTTTTATTTATTTATGCGGGTTGGCTGGCTAGGCGAGGGAGCCTTGCAGCTTCTTGATGTTGCAACATTTTCCCCACAGCACTTTTCCCGCTTTTCGGTTGACAGACGCCGCTAATGTGAGCATGAAAAATTACCACAGAAATATTTTATGCACACAACGTGGGGGGGAGGGCTTACAAGAATGTGCCAAAAAAATATGTGCATATAAATGGCCCACATACTATACCTACATACATGCGCGGATCCACGGGGGGTGATATGGGTGATATATCACCCCCCACTCGGGTGAAAAATGAAAGAAATGTTGGTACTCAAAAAGTATGCAACAAAAAAATTGTTCTGATATCACCCCCCACAACAAAATCCTGGATCCGCCACTGCCTACATATAATATATGCCATGGTGAATATTATGCTGAAAGATGATATAAATTTGGCATCCGGCCAGGACGGCCCAAAAACGGGGCCGATGGTAATGATACACACAGCATATTATGCTTATTTATATAACAAATTACAATAGGGCCGATTAGAGGTCATCTGGCCAATGTGTGTTTATTCCGAAACGGGAGTTCCCCTCAAATTTCCCTTTTGTTCCGCCTTTTATTTGCTTGCCCACATATGCATATGTTCAAATATTTGAAACGGCTAAACTATGTCGATAATCGAGCTTCCATTCACTTGTTTGGCATTTGATTGGCATGCGAGTTTTTCCATTTTCGATCGGTAATTTCAATAAAATCGCGCATACGACCTGTGGTATGCGCAGTGGAATTCAATTATCTCTGATAGCTTTTTGTGATATGTATAATTATAATTTCAGGTCGTGACCCCCTGCCTGTCAGGTCATAAGTATATCTTGATGTGGGTTTCGATGGGATAGGACTTTTGCCTACTTTTCGGGGACCTGTTTATTTTTAGCTGGAATTTAATTGCTGTGACATATGCAACAGCCTGTCTGTCAGCCACAATGGGATACACACACCTCTAAGGACTGGAGACACACCTGCTTGGGGAGTTGACCCGCAATCCAGCCACCAACTGCCCGCAATGACGTCATTACCACCAACGACAAGTGCCACTCAGGTCGAGGAGCAAAAGGAAAGGGGAAAAGGGAGAGAAGATAGCCAACAGCCAACAACTTCCACCCAGGCCACTTCACTTTGAATTGGCCATAGTCAGAGTCGGAAAAGGCGGCCCACTGAAACTGGCCAACTTAATTAGTATTGAGACCCGCCCTCTTTTTCCTCCCGCGACTCTTGTAATACGCTAAGTGCAATTATAAATAGTCATCAAGCAAAAGATTCGAAAGTAGTTAAGGCTCTAGAAAACCCAAGTGGAACAATAAATAATGTGAGAAAAGTACAACAAAACTTGGGTGGGTCGGGTAGGAAAAATCAATAAACAAGAAAAGCGAAAAGTTGAGATACAGAAGAAGACGGCAAATATCTGAGCGCCCGGCTGAAAGTGTGACAAACTTCGGGAACATTGGGGAAAAGTGGCCCACACATTGGGATACACATAGATCGAAAAACACGGAAAAAAACTTAGGTTCCAGGAACACTACTTATAAGTGAATAGAAAACATTGTCAATGAACGAGGTTGGTATTCTTTAAAGGCTTTCCCTTGAACATTCCCTCTCATTTATAAGAAAAATTATTACAAAATACTATACGAACTTTACTTTATAAGAACAAATTATGTTCTCCCTCTGTAAAAAACATTCTTATGTACTTTTGGGTTTTATTTTTCGCCATTTTCTTGAAAGTCCCCCGGGTATTTGGCACATCATGACCTTGCCAGTCGCCTTTGATAAGTTGTCAATGGGCGGAGATAGAAATACAAGTGGATATGTTAAGGGTATGCGAATTTGGGCCAAAAGTGTTGCATAATATTTGCCCGAGGCTAGAATGGCCGGTACTTTAACAAATCGCCTCGCTTCACACGTCATTTTGTGAGGGGCGCAAAAATGTTTGCTTATTGCTTATTGATCTTCCTGGGCAGTCAACCGATTGTAAAATTTGCATTTGCATTCCGCAAAACAATTGAAAGCAATTAAACTCAAATCAATCATTAAATTGAGTGTGTGTGCAGTGTGTGCATGTGTGGGTAGCGGATAATGCTTAATGGCATTCGATGGCAATCTGTTTTTGCAGGCGATGCATTAAGCTGAAATCATAACGATTCTGTGGCCGATGGCTAGCATAAATCAGAAACGGATCGATCCCTGGTTTTGGGTTATTAATTGAAGCCGGCACAGTTGGGGGATTGTTTCCGAAAAGCTCGGGGCTTCGATGTTACCTGACCCGCCATCGGAAATTGGATTTCGGTTCAAAGTTCGTATTTCGAATTTCGAAAGATGCAATATGCAAAGGTTCGGTGGGTGTGGGAATGGGGATGGGGCTTTGGTTTACTAAATACTTTGCCAAGTATGATGGAATCAAAGTTTTGTTTAAGCAACATTTAAGCCCGGCAGCAGCAACAGCAGCCGCCCCAATTCAAACTTGCACACTTGATTTGCCAGACAGTGTGTGCTCTTGAAGAAGAACAACGGCTGTTGGGTTAGGTTAGAGCACCCCTGACCCTTCCCCTTTCCCTCCCCCGTCACCTAACTGAACGCAAAACAACATCCCAACCATTCCGACGAGAAGGTCCTCGAAACAGGACATAAATATTCATGGGTATAGTTGTACGAGGAGGGCGAACGAGAGGGACACATTGAGATGGATAGAGATGCACACGGACAGATGCCTCAATACAGCCGGTTTATACAGTGAAAAATCAAGGAAATTAACAAATTAATATTGATTAATTAAAAAAAACTCTTTGAATTATTTTATAAGAAAAGTAAGACTGTAGGCAATGCATGGATCTATTTAATATCATTTTAATGAACAGTATCTCAAAAATTCTCACATAATTAATTAAACTTAATACAAGAAATTAGTTTGAAAAACCTAAATTTACTTAGTTAAAACATTTTGAAAGTTAAGATAACTTTAATATAACCGTTATATTAAAATGATAATAACCATTATCAAAAATCTACCAAAAGATGTATTCTTTACTTAACTAGTACCCCCTATTTGGCAATAATAAATGTAGAAACAGCCAGATCTAATAAATCCATTTGAAATCTCATCCATTTTATCTCGCTGTAACCCACAATCAGGAGCCAGGGCACGTCCTTTGCGAGGAGCAGCGAAGGCGTCAATGCAGCCCAGGCGGCAAAGAGGACAGCAACGTCGCGTTCTCTGTCTCCAAGGTGATTATCAATGGCACGGATGCCTATATCCTGGCGCCGAAAGGAAGCCAAAGTTCAGCATTAGGGGAAAATCGCTAAGTGAGCGTGGGAAGCTGAATAAGTCATTGAAGGAAAATTTCATCAGGCCGTCACAGGAGCTCGCTGGCATTTCGCTAATGCTTGCTTTCATTTGCGCCTGACACAAGTTAAAAATTCAAATCAAGGCAAGGACACACAGCATGAGGCACTCTTGGAAAGAGTTTATCAGGGAAACATGAGCGATGGCAATGGCGGCTGTCATTCATGTTGCATACTAATTTAAATACGTGGCACGCACAGGAGTCGGAAAAGTGGAAGCGGAGGGAAGAACGGGAGGAAACCTGGAAAATCCTTCCCACTCACTCACCCACTCGCATCCAGAATGCGGTGCTGTTACCCATTTCCGCTTCTGGCAGCAGCACAAAAGCCACTCGAGTCCTTGCCTCCAGGATGTGTGCCATGTTTATGGCTGCCTCTCACTCACTCCCGCTCTCTCTCTCAACCCCATTTCCCTCTCGCTCGGAAAAACCCTCCTGGAAACAAAGACAAGCAAAAATATTTTGCCGTTTTTAGTTGTCGCAAAAAGTTTGCTTTTTTGTGTGTATTCGTCCTATGTGTTTGGGTTCGAGCGCTTTTGTTTATTGTGTATTTGTTTGGCATTTTCTTGCACAGCTTGTCGGGAATAGGGGAAAAAAAGTAATACGAGTGACCAAAAATAGGGACAAAAGCGTATCGAAGGCCATAAAGGAGTACGGACACCACTAAAGCTGGATTTTCGGTATTGTTTTCTGCTTTTGTAATCGGCATTACGTTGAGTTTGGCGAGTTCTGCGGGGCTATAAATATCGCTATAAGAGGATATTTTCTGAGTAAAATTCCCTAACTTAATTCCTTGTAAAGGAGCCCGTAACATTAAAGTTATTAATCTGAGTCATTGAGAAATATTTGTTAAAAAGTAATATAAAATGTTTAACTTGTTTACTTTTGCTTTCATCTACCGTAGTAAAATTCTTCAAAGAATCTTCTTAAGGAATCTTTAATTTTTTCAACCCACCCACATTTTGTATAATATATTTTATCCCCCGCTGCATTGTGGGTTTCGTTTTTTATTTACAGCCCGTTTCTTTTACTTATACAGTATGTATGCTCCACCATTTCGCTACGATATTTGTTGTTTTCCTTTTCGGCTGTTCAGTTCTTGTGTACAATATACGTACGTATATATATTTGGGTCTCGTTTCGAGTATGGGTATTTGTCTGAAGGGAACTCGATGTCCCGCCCGTCCATTCAGTCCATTGTATATAAATGCAAATTGTTATTGATTATGCTCCACATAAAACTATAAAAGACATAAGAACACTCTGTCACAAACACGAGCACTGAGATATCCTGCGCCATGTGCAGGGGTTCCTACGATTCGTGAGCCATAATAAATTTGAACATTTGCAACTTTTGACCCACAAGAAGAACCTTTGTTTGGTTCCTTTGGCTTTTTCCCGGAATTTATTTCGAGTAAATTCAATGAGGAGACCTGGCAATACAAACTATTTTCATTTGCACGCCAGTTTAGGCCATAAACCGAAATATCACCCATACGCCCCGATGGCCGACCATAAATCCATTTCGAAAATGCACTTTGACTGCTTGACTTTCCGCTTAGAAGGAGTCATGCATTATACACAGAAAGAAAAGTATTGCGAATACTTAATTGACCCTATTTGATTAATATTCTCACAAATATTTGGGGTCGACCGAAGGTTATGTTCGATCATGACCCACTTCATAACGAAAGTTCCAATGTTAAAGTCAAAAAGTTATGGTTATTTTCTCAATGTATGAGACCGCCGCCTGGCTGTCATGCAGAGTTTGGCAAACAGTTTGCTTGCGGCTGCACAACTCAAACAGTTTAGCAAAAACTTTTGCCACTGACATTTGCCCCGACAGCAGAAGTTTACCCCTCTCCGGGCAGGTGGAAAAAGTGGCGGTTAAATCGGTGACGCAGGAACATAATGACTTCTGTAATTACGCCACACCCCCTCTCTGTCCCCTTGGAAGATATATCTTCCTACCTCTCAGCCCGCCGGCTTGCAATTACCTGCTGAATCGGCTGTCCAACTTTTAATTGCTGAGGCATGCTAAACTCAAAATCAGCAGCAATCCGCGGAACACGCACCAAATTAAGTGGATTTAAGGAGGTTGAGGAGACACATCCAGCTGATTGCAGTTGCAGTTGCAGTTCCAATTGCAATTGCAATTTCAGTTTCGTGTGCAAATCTAATTTTACCCTGAACTGCGAGGGGCCTGAGAAAATTGCAAAATGAAATGCACAGCATCTCGAATCTGGGTTCCGCAGCCGCGGAATTAGGCAAGGCCATTATAAAATTATGAAAAATTATGAAATTGCGAAAATTGAAAAGCGGAGGATGGCAAGTCATGTGAGAAATCGGGCATACAGACCCCCATTCTCACTCTCTCTCTTTGCAAGCGATGTGGAAATGTTTATTGGGGGAAATGGGCGAGAGTTGTAATTTTCATTTCACCTGCTAATGCTGGCAAACTCACCGAACTCATCTATTATTTAATTTAAGTCAAACACAATTATCTGGGAGAACTGGGAATAATTTTGCGGACATCACCCAACATACAGAAAGTAGAAAATTCTTTGATGGGGGCGAACTTTCGCTTTCTGAAAAAGTTGTGCAACTCTTCTGGACTCCTTTTCTAAAATCAATATAAAAAACCCACGTTAAATTTAACTTGTATTATCATGCCAATTTATGGCCAGATTGCGTGAGACTTTAATAAAAGCCAAGGTCTACATAATATTTATTTGACTTCTACTATTTTCCTATTCACTTTTGGCTATTCAACAGCAAGGAAACTATATGTATAAAGAACTCTGAACCTATTGTTAAGGAATTACAGAAGGAGATTAAGTTCATCCTTTAAATATATGTACAGTTAATTAGTAAACGCCATATATAAAATTAAATGTGAGCACGCACACAATACCATTTTACTACAAATATTACTGCAAATATTCTCGTAAAGTTTGCGTGAGACTTGAATAAAAGTTAGAGCAAGCGATTAAAATGTGGAAAACATTGATATTCTTACTCTTGCTATGTTTTATGGAAATTTGCCAAACATTTGAGGGATTAGCTTGTGAGAGACTTTAAGTTTGGAACGCCCCGTTGTTCGCCGAAAAGTTGGCTGAAACCATGCGCGGATCCACGGGGGGTGATATGGGTGATATATCACCCCCCACTCGGGTGAAAAATGAAAGGAATTTTGATATTCCAAAAGTATGCAACAAAAAAATTGTTCTGATATCACCCCCCACAACAAAATCCTAGATCCGCCACTGGCTGAAACAGTAAGCTGCAACTGGAAATCCAATTTCAATGGACAGTGTCCACACTCGGAGCTCCATGGTCACCATTTGAATGCATGGCTGGCCACAGATGGGGTTCGAAAAGGGGTAGTTTAATTGAATAAACCGTAGTAAACCGCCGGACGGGCTTTTCATTCAATTTACCATCGAACACGGGATGGGCGCTCCCCACTTTTACAAGCGCCAATTAGTCGAATTAATGCTCGAAATTTGATTTGTATTAAGCGCTCGACGGTGTGGCAACCATGTGGCAGGATCCATGTGGCCAGGAGTGGCACATCCTTGCCAGCCTTGTTTCTGCCTTATGCATAATATCGCCGGCAAAATATGTAGATACATTTTTCAAATAACTTATTCATTACAGACGAGCCCAGCCGAGGTGTGTGTGATGTGTGTTTGTAAATTATTCGCTTTCAGGCATAATAAATTGCTTTAAAAAGGAGCCGCCAAGCGAGCTGCCAAAGATAGCAGGGAACTTGGCAACAATTTAGTTGCCTTTTGTCCTCGTTGTTGCCACATTCTGCAGGTGCCGCACCGCTTTGTATGTATTTCCGCCTGCCGCCCACATTTACCAAAGGCAAGAAGGATACCAAAAGAGGGGCAAACACTCGGAAAAATAAAGGTTCTTCAAAATGGAATATAGTAAAATTATACAAGAACTATAAAATGATATTATATTAATAAAAAATCATAATAATTTAGGGAAGATATTGTTAAAAATTATTTGCAATCTGCTTTTCTAATGCTTTGCATACTTCTGAAAATCCTTTTCCATTTCAACCTCTTATTCCTGATTTTATAGCAACTTTGGCTGGGATTGGGGTCGCAAAACGAGTACTTTCTAGGCAAAGTAAGCCGCACGGGTCCTAAAGTTTCAGACGGAGGTGAGGTCCTGATGGAAATGTAGGCTTTCACTGGCCAAAACTTTAGTGCTTGCGGTGTCCAAGTGGACGGAGTAAGCCCCAAACAAGAAGGTAAAGGTGGACAGCCCCCGAAAGTCCGCCCACTTTTGGACTGAGCCGAGGGGGGAATAAGAACTCAGCTTTCAGCTTTCTGAATTCAGGACTCAGGACTAAGGACCCTAGACTATGGACTATGAACACTGGACTCGGCTCCACATCTCGGCTAAAACATTCACGAAACGACTGAAATGACGACGACGAAGGTTTGCTGGTCTGGTCTTCGTGAGTCGCAGCGCTCCGTTTCTGGCACATAATCATTTACATAATATACGTGAGCACCATCAGCACGACCACAGCGAACTCGAAGGAGCAGCAACAACGACAACAGGAGGATAATTTCACTCTCGCAGGACGCGAAACGATTTTTGGCCAAACTCCATGTGAGTGCGTCGGTTTGTGGGTGAAAATAATGCCACGTTTATGTAACGCTGCGAAGCGCGCACAATTTCTAATTCATTTTTACTTTTCCGCTATTTTTTTTTGTTGGGGATTGCGCGTGGCACCGAGCCAGCCCCGCCCACCGCCTCCTGCGCCTGCTGCCTCCCGACGCGCTGCCGTTATTGCGTTTTTGGCCAACTTTCGACGAGGAGCGCGCGTTCTGGGCCGCAAAAGGTTCGTTGGGAGACTGACTTGGGAAACTCGAGTTTGCGTCGCTCGGCCGCAAGCTCGGCGAAAAGGACACACAGCTGACGAGGGGAGTTGCGAGTGAAAGCTGCGGATCGGAAAGCTCAGGCGAAAGCTTCGAGGGTGGATCAAAAAGATATCCTTAAGAAATACAATTACAGAGAAAAAAAAGGACTAACTTAGATGTCACTATAATTATTTCCAATTAAAAAGGGTAGCCAGAACAATAAAATACAATATTCAAAGGTTGTATATTAAAGCTCTTTTTAAGTTTTTATCAAAAATTAAGTATACGACTAGTGGTCTAATCAGAATTCCAATTTTAATCCATGTTTTAAAATAAAATATTTTTAAACTCTTTCAAACAAATGGTATCTCTAACCAAATATCTTTTAGGCTGAGCTCTTCCTTGAGTTCTGATTACATATTCCAGGTTTCCTTTTTTATTTATCTTTGCCACGAATGCAACGTGCTCGTATCAAAAATCGTGAAAGCACTCAAAGTGATTCCGAGTGAAAGCTCCCCGGGCAGCTCACATGGCTCCCACATGCCACAAAACCTGAAGCCACCCCTACCACTTTTGGTTTTCTTGTGTTTATGCAAAAAGCATCAGCAAAGGTGAAGCTTTTATTTCTAATTTAGCCCGAAAATACAGTGAAGAAACTCCGACAGCATGAAAATGAGTTATGGACAGATACAAAGTATATCCGTCGGCTGATGAAGCCTCGGAAGTCGCGGAAGCCGATGATGCCGAGGGGGAAGAGCTAGAGTCACGGGACCATTTTTCAGCTGGGAGCGCGTGCGAGGTCATAAAATCGGTGCTAATGCCAATAATCCAAGACGTCTGGGGCTGTCGGCTTTAATTATCATCGAAGCGCATGCGAGGCCAATTAACTGAACCTAGTCTAACTAATAACTCACCTCTGGGTTCGGGCTCGGGCTCGGGCTCAGTGGATGTGTTTTGGCCAATAGACTCAATAGCCGCTCGTTGTCGTCATCATCATCGTGTTTAAGTGCTGCAAAGAGAATTCGAAAGCAGAAGTTAGACATTAGTATGCAGTCGATGTGGTTTGGGTTTTAAGGGGACTGGCAAACTACTGGGAAATCGTGTAAAAAACGCATATGTCAATTAAAAGCCTATAACAAAAGGCAAGCGACAAACAAGAGGCAACAGAAGTCAGCCGATTCGATTCCCTCTAACAAACACACGGCACACAAATCGCAGCACGCAAATGCAAAGTGATGCGTGAGGGTGAAAGAGTGGAAAGTGCTGGGGCTGGAAAGTCCCTCCGGGGAAAGGTAATGGTACTCTGCTACCACTCTTGCTCACACAGGTCACGTGCGGCCAAAACGACAAAACACGCGCTTCCCAGTGAGCCGAATTTCGAGTTCAGTTCGAATCGGTTCGATATGTTTTACATGCACCTTAAAAAAAATTTAACTAACTTCGCACCATTTACATGTTAATTAATAAGGAAAATAATCTCATATTTAGCCAACAAATAATCATCTAGGCTTAACATTACAAAATATGGGAAATATATTTGTGGAATTAATATCCAAAAGATTACAAGTCTAATAATAAATATAAAAACTGTTTATAAAACATTTTCTTTTACCTTTAACTAGGTATACAATAATGGAAAATAGATCCATTCAAAAATGGATTAAATCAAAATTAAACAGAATTTTGAATAGTGTAAAAAATTCAAATTGGCTTAGCCAACAAAAAACTGGTGAATGAAAACGGAGAGTCGATGGCTATAAAAATGCATTTACCTTTCAGAAGTTCGGACACTGCACTGAATGGCCAAATTGAATGGAAAAGTGTAGTCCAGCTTTTATTCAAAACGAATGTAAATCAAATGTGTGTTAGCAAATGAGTTTGGCAATTGAATTAGCATTTAATCAAAGCAAGTGGGTCAAAGTCAAATTAATAAAAGGCAGGCATTAAGGGCATGGCATATGCCATTTAACAATTATAATTGAAGCTTTTCCCTCTGAACTTTCACAGCCAATTTGCCGGAGGTCAGACTTCAGTTGCAATTACTTGTCCGGCTGTCTGTGGGTGCAACGTATGTATCTGTATGAGTGTGTTTGTGGAATTGGAAACAATTAGCAAAGTGTGCAGGAGATTTAGAGCGGAATGTCATAGCCCTAATTGCCCAGGAGCACACACTCACACACACACACGCAGGGGTAGCAAGGACGACGAGGCGAATTTAATGCCGGAGACATGCAAAAATTACATCCTCAATTGCAGGAGCAGACGCCCGTCGTTGTCACTCTCACACAAAAGCGCCCAAATTCAATAAACAAGGCGCTCGTGCGGCCAGGATACACTGTCTTCCGTCCCACTCCTCTGACTCCCTACCTCTCTTTGTCTCTCTCGCTGTCCAACAGGCTGAAGGGATACTTTACACTATACAAAAATATTACTAGCTAGAAATTTAAAATTCCTAAATCACTTAACCATAAATCAAATACCACTTTCTCTAGATGCTTTAACATTCAACATAACAACAACAAAGTTAAAGTATGCTTTAAATCCTATAGGATTTATAAACTCCCAAAAAATTGTTCATGGTTTTAATCCTACTTCAAATTTTACTTTTTATATTACCAAGTAAGAATAAATCAAAATTATTGCATATTAAATTCTAAGAATAGAAAATAAATGTACCTTGTTATTTTTGCAAATAAAAATAAGGTATGATCTGCATAAGTAATTATTAAAATCATTTTTGATAAATACCTAAATAATGAAACCAACAGAATTGAAAACATAACAATGAAAGCCATTGTACTACTTCCTAATACAAGTAGCTAAATTACTAGTAATTATTAGATAATCAAGAAGAACTAAGTAAAATATTTTTTGTGAGTGCTGTGAAGCTGTTTGGATTCCAGAGTTGGAGACAATGTTGGTCATGTGTGGGTGGCTTGGAGGCGAAACGAAATCAATTGCACTTGCGAAGCACTTGCTTCCCCGAAAAGTAGGCAATATAAATTTGGGCACAGCTGCCATGCGTCACCCACGCACACACAGACAGAGAGGACCACACACATACACACACAGAGAGATCCTGATACAGATACATAGGCACATTCACAGGCACACACGTTAAGCCATTAGTCAGTGGTCAGAAAACGACGGCAACATGGAGGCAACATCGATTTGGTCGCGTTTCTGCGTGCAGCACTTTCAATTGAAATCTACACAATGGCCACACATGCGTGGGTTAAGCCATGAAAATGGCCATATTCCCTTGGAACCCCCCCCTTCCGCACCTTTCTCCCCCCACCGAGCTGAACTGAACTGAAACCCATTGAAGTGAGTGTGCAGCCAGGCAGCGGAGTAAACTGCACGCTCCATTGAACGGCTAGCGGGCAACGTATTTCGCCAATTACGGCAACCACCTTTGACAGTTGGCCAGGAGGAAAGCCGGCCCCAACCAGAACCAGAAACCAAAACCAGCCACATCGGGGCATCTTAAGGTGGCAATTGATTGTCGTAAACAATGGACTCTGATTTACTGGAGAGTGCCGCTCGGACAGGCGGTAAGCTGATTTAAATTATCGCACTTGTGGGCTATTTCGGTCTAGGTACCTTACCTACTCACTATACATTGAGTTCAATTTGGCCCAAAACACCTGGCCAACAAATGGTTTGGCTTTGAGTAAATTATAACTATCTCTCATGCAGATAATTCCCCAGGCAAATTAACGAAAATGTCTTGGCTTACCCATTAATGCAATATAGCTTTCAGAGCTGCACTTTGTCATTGATTTAGAAAGTTATCATTGCCTTTGGAATACCATGAATAGAAATTTGTTCCATTAAAGGGATAATTGAAATAGTTCTGTAGCGCAATTGAGCTCTATTATTGAGAAATGTTAATAGTATCTAATGGCAATCAAAATTAATTGCAATTCATTAAAGAGATATGTTTGACTAGGAAATGCTGGGAAAGTATATATACTTTGCTAAAATCTTAAATAGTTTCTCATCTGTAATGTTAAAATCAAACTGGTTCTCTGAGGACAGCCATTAAGTATTCAATAGTTTTCCCTGCCGTCATAATCCCGTTTAACCCGGAGGAATTCATTAACCCTTGTCAGCGGGCAGGGGTTCGTTGAACCCTTCCTCTCTTCTCCCCGGCAAAGTGTTGCTGTCAATGCAGCAGCCTAATGCATAATTAAGTGCGCCTGTGTGAGTTCGTATCTGTGTTTGCTGAGTGTGCAATGTGCAAGTGTGCGTAAATCGCTGCACCTCGTTGGCGATTTTTTTCATTTATTTCTGTATTTTCCAGGCAATGGCTGACACACTTAAAAGACTGCAACTTAAAGTTGCAATCTCAGAGCCTCGATTTAAGGCCCGTTAATGCAAAAGTCACGTTCATGCTGTTAAAGTGGCCGCAGAAAAAAAGAGAGAAATACGCTAGCATCTGCTTTTCGCATTTGACATTTCGCCCAGCCATCGGCAGTCGACTTTGTATGGTAACAACATGATTTGCGTTCACAAATTGCCGGCAACTTCCGTTCATTCCGTTGATTTTCACCCAAAGGCAGCCGCCGGGCTTTAGTTTTGGTATCTGGCGGATCTTCGCAGATTGTATCTGCAACTACATCCTCATTACCCGGTGCCTTTGGATTGATTTGCCCATCAATTTGCCTCATTGATGGCTCTTTAAAGTGGGTCAAAAGGTGATTTTACCCCTCTTACTTCTGTCTTCTGCCATTTGGCTAATTTCCAAGGCTTTTGCGGTTGGTGTTCGGTTTTCGCTGTTCGGTGTTGTGAAAATGCCAATTGCCAGTTTCCCATCAAATCGCTGGTTCGCTACCGGAAAATCTGTACACTTCAACGAGGCAAAGATAATCGCTCCAAACTTGAACTTGATCTTGAATGCAAAACGGTTCCATATGCCCGGCCATGCATGCACGCCCATCTGTATCTGTATCTGTTCACTCCGCCCGATTATATCATATTTTCCTACGCATTTCCACTCCACTTAATGCCAAATTATCTGCAGTGGCAGTCGCGTGTTTTGTCTGTACATTTCGATTGTTTTTTCGCTTGTTTTTTTCTGTATTTTTGTTTGGCTTTTCAGCGCAGCTAAATGTTCCCCGGCTGTGCAGTGTTGCATGTCGCAGTGTGTGCTGTATTTTTTGTTATATTTCTGGTTTTTTTTGTTTTAGTTGCTACTTTAGCTGTGTACTTTACCTAGCCGTTTTTTGTATGCCTACTGCTGAGTGTGTGTTTGGCCGAACGGACGAACAAACAAGCGCACAATTAGAGCGCTCAAAGTCGCGTAACACTCGCCAAATGCCGGCAACTTGGCAAGTACGTATGTAGAATGCCAAATGAGCAGCCGTTTAGTACGGATCTGCTAAAAATATGTATCGTTCAGATGCATATAAGGTATCTGGGGGTATATTCCATACACTACAATTACTTGTAACCAAGGGAATATTAGGAATAATTACCCAAATTGAGTTTTAATTTATTTAATTTACTGATTAATATTTAAACAAATTTTCGAAATGAAAGTTCGAAATGAAACTTAAATGCGTTCAGATTGCTTAAAAATATATTTAAGTAGATTTGATTTGAATTTACATACAAATTATATTTTTATGTATTTTTTTAACTTTTATTTTGTAGGTACATATTCAAAATATTAACTTAAAATAAAAATCTATTTTTGTTGTAGGGTATTAAAATCATGCAACCACTTTAATTCGACTTCCTCTCCGCTTCAGTTGTTTTCCATTCTCAATTGGGGTTTTGTGTTTAGAACGTTTTATTTTTCCGTTTTCCAGTGTCCGCTTGCAATGTTAATTTTTCAGCTTTCCATTTCAATGAGCTGAATGACATTTTGTGCAAGGCAATGGCAAAACTAAACCAGACCAGATTG
Organism: Drosophila prostipennis; assembly: GCA_037075205.1. Taxonomy (NCBI): domain Eukaryota; kingdom Metazoa; phylum Arthropoda; class Insecta; order Diptera; family Drosophilidae; genus Drosophila; species Drosophila prostipennis. The sequence continues at coordinate 57,176 of JBAMCJ010007787.1, read as the reverse complement.
AACCAAGCCGTTGACAGCATGGCCACGATCTATCTATCTATAATATCTATCATGGTTCAGCATTGGAGTGGGTAGAAAAAACAGAGTTGCGCAATTTATTGGCTCTGCACCTGCGCAACTTTGAGGGGATCAATATCGAAGTATTAAAAAGAACCGAGCTCAACGAATCGAGGTGATCGTGCCGGTATTTTTGTGCTGAGCAATTTTGCTGTCGCAGCATTTGGCAGTGGATCGATCTTCGGTTTTGCTAAGCTCACCTGACCACTAATTCGCCGGCAGTTCCGTTACCTTATAGACACAATATGCCACGCTTCATCAGTTAATTTCCCGCTCGATCAGCACATTTTGTCCGCGCTTTGTATTACATTTGTTGCTCGACGAGAGAGCACCCAATAATGGCAAAGTAATACCCGCAATCAGCACTTTCTGCACTTTTTATCTCAGTCTCAGTCTCGGTTGCAGTTTCAGTTTCGTAGCCCAGTCAGTCAGTCGGAAATTGGCGGACAAGTAGCTCGCTTATCAGCTGCCTTCAAGTCGCCAAAATCACGTTGCAAAATGCCAGCGACAAATTTGTCGAGGGGGCCAAGTCGGAGAAGCCAATTCTACGGCCTTTGCAGCTGGCTGGCGAAAATTGCATTGCCAAATCGTCTCAGTTTTTCTCAGGGATGCGACAGCTTAGGCACTTAGAAAAAAGTATGAACTTTTTACTTCTCACATTTTTTTTGGTTTTATATTTTAAAATATATATTTCCAGTGAATGCTTTCAAGATTTTTTCATACCAAATTGTTGAATTTTTAGTGAAATATTTTAAAATTTTATTTAAACTTTAAATCTATATCATTTTATTATTTGTCAATGTTTTCAATGCATACTTCAAAAAAAAATCTTTACGAAACACTTCAAATTTTGATTTGATTTTGATTTTTCTTTAAGAGGTTCCTAGTTTTATTTAATTTATTTTACACTGTAGCCGGAAATTTAAACTTAGGGTACAGGGAAAGAATCGTCCATAGTTGCTAAGACTTTTGTCCGGTGGCTCATAATTTTAACAAAAATTAGACATTTAATAAAACATTTTTGTATGATTTTTTTATATTTGGATGTTCTCAGATCTCGTAATACTTTTTTCCTATAACAAAGATGAAATTTCTGGAAGTGCATCTCTAGGAGCCACTTGTCTGGAGTTCGTCGCTGCCATTTGTCATGCGATGCCGTTTTCGCTCCGTCTCGCATTTTCCACTGCTGCGGGAAATTGGCGCTGGCATTTGGGTAATTTTAATGAGCGGCGCTTGTAAGAATTTGCGACAATTTGACAGCAAATTGCCAGGGCAGCCAGCTACAAACTACTAAACTGCAACTGCAACTGCAACATCTGCGGGAGTGTCTGCTTAGAGCGACTGAACAAGGCATTTGTGTCAAAGTTTCCAGGCCTCCAAGTTGCAACATCGCGATGCGCTTATCAGCGGCAGGCAGTCGATTTGAAATGTGGGCCACGTCGAGTGGCGATAACCGAAACCAAATATTTGAAATGCGCCAGTAAATTGATTCCATTTAGCAGAATAAATCAACCAAATGATGTCGGTCCGAGGGCAAACTTAATAATGAGCTGCACTAGTTGCCCCATAAATAGGCCCCAGTTCCACTGACAGTCGACGACCGCAGAGTGTTCCAAACATTTAGCCAAGCCACGCAATCCAAATCGGAATCCAGTGCGACGGAAAACGCGCCCTTTGCCACTTTATGTGCGGCCGGTCAGTCCCGAGGCCAACCACAAATGTTACAGTTTGCTCAGAGTGCCACGCCCCCTAAAAGCCACACTTAGTGCCGCCGGGAGAGGTGTGGTCGTACACTGGGAAAACAATTTAAGACTAACTATAAAAGTTACGGATTTATTAGCAAACCGCATACATTTTTTAAATATTTTTCTTCTTGTAGATTAACATCCTAAGGTTATACAATAAAAGTTTTTAGTCAATCGGACAAAAGCTTTAAAAGTTAGGCTAAAATAGGTATTAAGAAAATTTTCGTAAGAAAACAAATTTTTGAATTTGAACGGTTAAATAAAATATTTAAAGTTAACAAGTAAAACATAAAATTTCTTAGATTTTAAGAATTTTTTTAGTGAGATTCAAAATAAATTTTTAAAATTTCAGAAATGGAAATCCGTAAATACTTGGCGGAGTTATAGTGATTTATCTCAAAACTTCTTATTCGGGGGTGTCACAGAAATCTCTTCCAACCAAATTTCCCCCCATAAGCAAGTCTGGGAGTAACAGAAACCGTTTAAAAATCACGTTCATGGTTTTAAACCAACCGAAAGTAGGCATTGAAGCAAATGTTCCGAAAATCAGAGCAAATTTACTCCGAAACTCCTAGAAAACTCTTCAGATTCTGTGACACCTACGGTTTTGATGGGTTGGTTTTCAAGACCATATCAGTTTCTCTCAAAACCCTATTATTAGATTGGTTAATTCTAAAATATTTTTATATTCATTTCTGTAAGAAAATAAAATGCCCCAAAAAAAATGTTCTTTTAATAAATTTTAATTTGGGATTTAAAATATTTAGAAACTAGAAAACGACTAGCATTTTTCCTAGTGTAACATTAACTGGGAGCAAAATCGATCAAACTTCTGAGCCGCGTTCGTGCAACTGCATAGATTTTGTGCAATGTTTGGCCAACGCAACGGCAACTGATTTACCACGGCTCGCGGCTGGAATTTCAGAGTGGTGAATGTGAAGGAGGGGTTTCCTCCACCTCTCACCTAAAACTTTCCGCCGCCCCCTGCTCATAAATGAAATCCCATTTGGACTTTCGCCCCCTGCAAACGACCGTCGAATCGAAACGAAACGAGACGAATTTTATTCATGGCGCATTTGGTTTAAACGGCGTTTACATATTGAAATCTCAAATCCGAAAATGTGAAATGTGGAAATCTCTGCAAATGGAAAGTCGCGGAGCAAACACACGCACATTCCCATGTGTGCCGAAGGGTTTTGAGCTTATAAACTTGATGTAAAATCTCATAAAATATGAAAAGGAAAAAAAGATGGAAAATTTATTACCCATGCCAACGAAGATCAAATGCGCTTTCGAGCATCGAAATGCTTTCTTTGGTTGCTTGGACAATAGATTAAATATTGTTAAATTTTTGGTTTCATTTTATGAAAAAGTCATTAAGTTATTATCAATAAAAGCCAAGCTGTCAAAATATAATATTTTATGTAATATTTTTATTTATAGATTTTAGTTTTACACAGAAACATAATCGTTTGCATAATAATAATAGTTTTTTAATATTTATCCTCGTGTTGGTAAATTTATTTATCAGCAGAAAAGGGCCAATGGGGATAGCTTTAATACTTTTATCTATCCAATTCATAATGGCTTCTGCAGATATAGCCATCTATTTTGTTCTGCTTCCCCTACGAGTGCGTGACAAATTGTGTAAAATAAACTTTGCTCATAAAGTGTATAAAACGAGACCGCATTGTGGAAGTGAGCCAGCCAAATCATGCTTGCATTAACTTTGAAAACGAGTTTTGCGTGAGCCCAAAATCAGGCTGGTTGGCCAAAACCTCAACCAAAAAAAACCTCTGTTCGTTCGTTCCCTAAAGACTGCATTTCACTCGAATAATTGAACATTTTCGGTGACCCAATTTAAGGCGACGCCTGAATATAACAAATTGCTGCATTGGGCCACGCCCCCCGTTTTCCACTCCATACCCGCATTTACCACCCTGCCCTTTCCCTACAAAGTTTTCCTATTGATTTTGTCGCAACTTAACTCCAAGAGCCGGTCCAAAAGTTTTTCAGCAGCCTCGAAACCCCAGGCCGACTTGCTGACACGTTCAGTTTACTTGGAGTTTCTTTCAGTTAAGAGCATAAGTATGTATGTATGTATGCATTGGGCGCCATGTGTGTGCGCACTTGTGGCCAATAACTTTCAAATGGCCAAGTTTGAAAGTTGGTAGGAGCCACGGAGCCATTGAATGCTACCAATCATTGTTCGCCGTCAGCAGAGCAGCAGCTGCAGATTCAATTAAACTTTGGCTTCACGCTTTCGATCAGTGAAAGTGAGTGAGTCGCCATTGAATGTCATCCATCCAGCTATTCAGCCATCCATCCCCTCCGATTGGCCAGCAGCCACAATCAATTGCATGGCCAATTGCGATTGCAGTTGCAGTTGCAATTTCAATTGCCATTCCAGTTGCAGTTTTAGCTGCATTGACAGTGTCCATAAGTCAAGTGCAACGGCAGCCAAAGGCCAATGAACTGGGGGGAAAAGCAAGTTGGTTTTCCATTTTATAATTTTCTTGGCAAATCTTTCTAGTTTTAGAGGTCAAGAAGGGAAAGGGAAGTTATTTAAAGGATGTTGGAAGTACCAGAATATTTTACAGGAATTAAATGACTTTGATTCACCTTTAATTAACTACTTAAAAAATAAATATGTAGGTATATATTTTTACTGTGAAAAAATCAATAAACCTTAAAAGTAATGGCAAAACATTATATTATAAATTTCTATAAATCAAATCATTAATCGATTTGTAAATTATTCGGCTTTCACCCACTTGATCGGCAAGTTCAGTGCCACCCAGGAGATTATTCAGTTGCAACCCGAAACGTCCCAGTGCAGCAGTGCACTTATGAATTATAATTCGCCAGGCCTGCAATTAAAGCGAACATCCGCTTTAAATTGAAATCGAAACTGTCCGGGGAATGGAGAATGGAGAGTGGGGATCCAGTAAAGTGCATAAATCTAGCACAAGCACGAGCGGCCAGAACAATAGAAGCAGCGAACTGCCGAAGGGCAGAGGCGTTGGCAAGTGAAGGGGGTTCACCGGAGGGAGGGTCTTTAGGGGGGCTCTGCAGATGAGGCCGCCGGCTGGTGGCGGCGACGCTCAGTTGCATTTGGCCGGAGGAGCAACAACAGCACGCTTGGCCAACGCTGCGTGATGAAGTGGCCATGTATGGACGAGCCTGTGGCTCCCACTCTCCGATTCTTGCATTACAAGCACATAAAGATATGCTATATAGTGTATATATAGAAAATTGGCACATTTTACTCGCTTTCAACAAGTTCAGAGAAGCGAAATGGAACGCACAACAGCCAACAATGCCAAGTAAACCAAGAAGACAAGACCACACAGGGAAAAAATCTTTCGAGAACAGGGAATCAAGTTTCTGGTTTTCCCTTATATGATGGGATAGCTCACAGCACTGTAAAGAGAGGTTTAATTTTTAATAATAAACCATCTTATTATATTATTTTTGGTAGATTTTTTATTGCATTCCAGTGATTTTATGGTCCCAAATGCCCACTTTTGTTTTTCCCAGTGACCGACAGGAAATGCAGGTAACTGTGATAAGATCTTTAGGATTTCCTTTATATTAATTAGCGCAAGTGTAGTTGAACAACCTAGATCCTACATAAAATCCCCTCGAGCGTATCAATTTGCTATTGAAAAGGTCTTTTATCACCCCTCGAAGATCTCTCTCCAGAATAGAAAACACGAGCGCCTTGACAATGAACCGTGTGCCCAATCCGCAACTTAAATGCCACCAAGAATTCCAAATACTAACTGTAGACTAATGATACCCACATATTACCTGCGTTGTGCAACGTCATCCGAGGGGCTATTTAGACCACCGACATAATCCCCTCTTGGCTTGGTTCACCTGTCCATCTGGCAATCTCGAACCTCGTATCTCGAATCACCCATCTACATCTCAATCGGAAGGTAATGCCATCACATAGAGACCCGATTGTTGTTTGTTTGGCCCGAACCAAGCTGGAGGGCTCTTGGAAGTCGGCCTTTGGAGTATCTGTGTTAATTTCCGCTCAACTGTTAGTTTTATGACTTCTTCGAGACGTTCCCACAGGGCCGAAAGACAACTGTTGCTGCGTCACAGGGAAAACAAATGGAGAAAAACAAAACGAAACCCGAAGAGACGAAATGAAATGAAAGCCGCGGGTCAGTTTTGAATTATTTATATAGGCGACACACAGCTTTGAATTGAACGAAAAATGCTAATTCAAGAGGCTTTGTCAGAAGAAAGCTAATTAGATGGTCCCCAGGTCAGTGGGCGAACTTCGAAGACTGCCTAGAGTCTAGACCAAAGTCAAGGGTTTGTCTTTTAATTGTTAGCAAGTGAAGCGTCGCCCTTCGCAAGAAAATCAGTCGAGCGTGACAGGTAAAACTGAACAGGTGAATGGCGGAGGAAGCGAATGCAAATTCGCCGGCTGTAATTGTGTGAATAAAAGTCAACAGTTGTGGCCAACGCCTCAACACGCAACCGAAATTCGCCCTTCCGCCATTTGGAAGTTGGCGATTGTTTTGCAAAAGAAAATTAATTCATTTCATAAGTCCCCACAAAGAAATTAACATAGTTTTTTTTGTTTGTAGGGGAACTGTGCTAATGTTACAAAGCTGCTTCCTGTTTTTGGCCCTGCTTCCAGATTTTCGCTTAGTTCATTTAACTGGCGCCCAACAGTGTGGAGAGCAAGCATATACAAATTTCACTTTTTCCCGCACAATTTGAAGTTCAACGAGCAGGTACTCAGCCCCCAGACACAGGCGAACATACCAAGAAACCAGTTGAATAATAAGCCATGTCTTTTTCGCGGGGAAATTGCAAATTACCGCCTCATAACCCGCAGGTCTAAAGCGCTCATTGAAGTCCCCCTCCTTTGGGGCATTTAATTAAAATACTTTCACTGCCCGTTAACTGCAAATGCCAAAGCGACTGTCAGTCATAAATTTATGCCAGTTAGTCGTTCATAATTGTGAGAAATCTTAGGCGACAGCTGGCCAAGGGGGTTGGCGGAAATCACGACAGGATCGGATAAAATTGTGGCAGGTCGGAAAGGAGTGGTGAAATAGCAGTTAAGGTTGCAAATTCACTATGTTGTGGGGAAACTTAAAGTTGGACTCAATCAGGGCTAATTGGATACTTTTAACTGAGATCATATATTGGATAAAACGAAGCTTAACATTGCTTAAAAATCATAGATAATATCGTCACTCAGGCATTATATAGTTAACACAATACATACCTTTTAAAGAAAGTTTAATAACCATTACGAAGTCATATTAAAGTGTGGTACATTTGGTATACCAGTTTTGAGTATTATGAACAATTTAATGACAAAACAGGTTGAGGAAATAATGCGATTACAGAATTTAAAAAAATGTAGTTCCTTTATTTTATAATCACCAGTACTTATTAAGCTTCTGATATTCCTATTTAATTTGCCCTAATAAATGAATAAAACCGGAAATAATGAATTAATCAAAGATAACTTTCGTTTTCCCCACTTTGCCCCACGAACAATAAAATTTGTTACCATTTCAATTGAAAACTGTATAACTATTATGTCCATTACGACCCCTTTTATGTGGACCGGGGCAAGAAGCCCTGCCACATAATTAAACTTAAAGACTGTGCTGTTATGGCCCCAGTGCTCTCAATGAGCCACAGCCCCCAATAAACCAAATACGAATAAAAAAACTGCTCAAAAAAGCAATATAACCAAAAGGTTGGAAAAAACCTTAAAAAAAAAACAAAAACGTCGAATCGCTTTTCACAAGCAAACGTGCTGTCATTAAATTTAATAAGCACATTTTCAGGCCAAGCTTGGATTTTTTTGTTCAAGCCCTAGTCTTCAGACCCCCGCTCTTCACCCGGAACAACAGAAGAACCAGCCAGCAAAGCTTTTAAAAACGAAATGGTCTAGCAAAAAGAGATGGGTAAATCAAAAAAAATAAAAGAAATAAAAACTACAAATAACGTTGCTCGACGTTTTTTTGTCGAATTTTTTTCCGCCTGCCTTTTCTTTCCATAGAATTTTCTTTGGTGGCGCAGCGAAGTAAATGAACTCTGGGGGCGCCATCGGCACTGTCTAACGGTTCATCTGGCAGAAGGGGTTCCCTAGACCCCTCGATTTCAGGCCCCAGTAGCACACTTTTGCTCATTTGTTTGCCGCTCTTATGAGTGAGTTATGAAACCATCGTACGAATAACGAATAACGCATAATGCTTTACACTTCACACTTTGCTGGGCCTACAAGTTGGTATGGAAAAAAAGATATAGGAAAGGGCAGAAACGTTTATGGTCGGACAAATTAAGAGCTTCTGGACTTCCTGGGTGATCTTTCATTGGGTCCGACAAATTACTAACCGAATGCAAAGGAAAACCCGTTAATGAAGCAAGAAATTGAGCAATTATGTAGTGTCGATCCAGCTTAAAGTCGGTCGTGTGGTGATGGAAAGAAAATGCCCTTTTAAATGCGGCACGTTAGGCACTCAACAAAAAAATAAGGAAAAGAAAACTCACCTTAAAGTCGGGACAAGTCTGAAAGGAAAATACAAAGAAATTATAAGAATTTGACTATATAAGAAATATTTTATATTATGATATGATACGATATGATACGATATGATACGATATGATACGATATGATACGATATGATACGATATGATACGATATGATACGATATGATACGATATGATACGATATGATACGATATGATACGATATGATACGATATGATTCGATATGACACGATATGATATGATATGATATGATATGATACGATATGATATGGGTAAAGGAGAAAAATGTTAAAGCTGTGTCGCAAATAAATCTTATTCCCCGTCTTTTAAGGCCCATTTTTTGCCAAGTGTGTGAACGGGAAAATGGCTTTGACGGAAACGCTCATTACGGAACCCACCGCAAGGATGGTTTTTGTCTGGCAGCAGTGCACCAGATCCCCGAGCGTTTGAGTTTGCGCTTCCATTTCAATGCAGCGCACAAAGGTAAGTCCGCACTGGGCCGAGGGTATTATAAAAAAATAATAATAATAATAAAAATATGAGAGAATATGTACATAAAATAATATCGCGTTTCAGACGAAAAGTGTGCAGAAGTTTTTCGCATTCAGTGCACACGAGCGAACAGCAACGTGGCCGAATCCCGGTGGCAACTCCCACTTCCATGGGGAAAACCAGTGAAAAACAGGGAAGAAGGGGGCATGGATGGGTTTTGGGGAGCAACGAGTGCACTGCTGCAACTCCAACTTTAGCTGCAACTGCCAACTCAATTATAAAACGAGGAACAACGCACAAAACACATTAAAACTGCAAGTGGAAAGCGTGTTTTTCTTCTCTCTTTTTTTTTGCAGTTTTGTTCTTGTTTATTTTTCATTCTTTCCACTTTTCGCTTTTCTGCAATTTATTGAGTTCTCTCTTTAGCATTGTTTTGCTCCCACTATGCGGAACGATATAATGGCCAGTTTTCCGAGCAGAGCAATTCCTTCTCATATTTCTGCATGCAATTGGAAATTGTGTGCCGGGGGCAACAAAAATGGGAGTGCATAACTCAGAGCGCCAATAAAGCACTAAAATCCAGTTGGTCACTCACTTAAGTTGAATTTATGAGAAGTGCAGAGAGAGGTGCTGTTTTTGCTGCCCAAAGACAAGTTTTTATCGCATATATTTTAAAGTAGATTGTTGTGTAAATCAAAGTCTTAAGCTAAAAAAAGTCTGTTAATGTTAAATATAGAGAATCATTACATAAAAACAGTGACCAAAGATTTATTGTTTAATATTAAAAGTTTAGGAAAATAAGTTTATGTTATTCCAAAGTAAACATTCACCAAAATAAAAAATTAATTTCATTTAGAAGGTATCGAATAAATTCAAAACACTATAAACTGAGATCATTAAACTTTCTTTCTGGCTCGTCTCTGATTTTTACAACATTACATGCCTACCTACAGAAGCTATTAATATACTTTACGATCAACTTGAAAGACAATTCATCAGCAGGTTGCCCAGTCATTAGATCCAGGAAGTCATCATAGCGATGAGAACGAACCGCAGCAACTCGGCGGCGATGCAACATTATAGGGCGATGGAAAAAGGAAAGAAATGGGCCATTTCAATTGATCGACGCCGTCAGCTGTTTGATGGACGCAACATGAGCCAGCAATTTGAGGCACGCAGCCAGGAGAGCAGGTGCTACTGCTACGTTTGGGAAGCAGAGGCCAAACCCAAAAAAACAGTAGAACTGTTTGAGCAAAGGGAGAGAATGTCGGATGGCCACAGGGAATATTAAGGAGTGGAGAATGCTGGTATTGCCGGAAATGCAATTGTCGCATGCAACCACCACGCCCACCAAAAAAAAGAAAAAGGGAAAATGGAATGAGGAAAAGCCGGCGAACAGATGAACTTCAGAAGACACCCCCATTTTAATGCATAACCCCTCCCCGCTCTCCAATCAAATGCCATGGCAACGAACCCGCGGCAAGGTCTCTGTATTTGCGTGTGGGCGTCTTAATGAATATTGAAAATCAATTCCACAAAGTGAGCCGAAATCGGTTGAAAGACCGCCGAAGCAATGTCACTTTATCACTTTACCAATGAGCACGAGCACGACACTTTTCCTACACAGAAAGAAAATCAAAGGCAGCTCCGAAAATAATAAAACTAGATCTGCAACACAACATTTTTGATCATATCTCGTGGATCACAATAGAAATTTAGATATAGCCGATTTAAAATTTGATTGTTCATTTAATTAGTATTTATAAAATGGTATAATATTTTTTGTATATCTCGTAGATCACAAAAAATTAAAAAAAATCCCATTTAAAAATGTAATTTTAATTTTATTAGTATTTATAAAATATTATTATATTATTTGTAATACAAACTTTGTATGTCTTGTGGATTACACAAAATATAAAAATCAATCAATTTAAAATTTGTTTTTCATTTTGTTTGTATTTAAATAAATAATATAATATCCCCATAATTTATAGTTTCAAAACGTTTAATATCCCAACATAATTTGTAGCCTCTATTTATATACACAAATTGGTAAGCGAAACTACATAACTTAAACGCAATTTTATTGTCAAATAAATAAACAATAAACAAAAGAAGAATTTGAATATCAATAATAATACTGATGAAACGAAAAATACAAGTCGTAATTCAAAGCCCCATTTATGGTGCAATAAAAATGCTTTAAACAATTAATTTGTATTATGAAAATGACTAATTTAATTATCTGATGAAATGTTTAGCTCTCAATTTCCCTGAAGATCTCTTATCTGTTGTTAACTGTAGTGGGCGTTTTTCCCGCGAGTGTAGGAAATGGAAATTCGAGTTTTACTCGGAGGTGCGCTGTGGCACGTGTGAGTTTCCCGGCTCTCGCTGTCATATCGCTTTCCCTGCGGGATCTGGAGGAACGTCTCCGACATGTGGCACTTAAATGGGCAGAGTCGGCTGGATATGGATGTGGAAGAGATATAAGTAGAAGTTGAAATGGCTGGAGGAACCGGCCGAGCGGCAGCTGTCGGTCTTATGTGCGCTCTGCTGGCCAAACATGTTTTATACGCTCCTCCCCCTCCTCCTGCTCCTCCTCCTCCTCCTTCTCCTCCCCCGCCCCCTTTTGGCATGTGCTGGATAATTTAGCAAATTTCGAATCCGACTTGGTTCTTGGTTAGCAGACGAAGAACTCCACATGTTGTTGCAGGTAGCTAAATATTATTACAACAATAATAAGCCAGGGAATTTTTGAGTTTCTTTTTTGTGTTTTTGTGAAAACTTGCAGCATGGAAAATTTGAAAAACCGGCAGTGCCGAAAGAGCAAGCGATATGTTCCCCAGCTGGCAACGAGACATTAACGATTCACACATTTGCGGCAACATAATTTCAGTTGGCGATACTCAGATAGCCAGCTAAAGTTGCGGATTTCCAACTGCCAGCCAAATGCAATTTTCCAAAGGAAAAAATAAAGAGGCAAAAACCTCAAAGCTGCGGAAAAGTCGATGGGGCAGCAGCAGCCACATGTCGTGGTCGAAGTTGCAGGCCAGCACAAGAAACTCTGGGCCAACATTTGTGCGCAATTACGAAAGGCCAAAACCAACGGCAACAATGTGGCGGCCATCATAATTTCCATTCAGCCAGCCATTCGGGCAAAAAGGAAAAGAGTGCCACCAGTAGCATTAGCAACGGCCAAGTAATTGCTGGAAATGGAGGGAAATGAAAGGAAAGAGGGACTTTCCTTGGACCCATTCCGCAGGCCAAGAGCAAAAGAGCTTGTAATGGCAACTTTCGAGTCGCTTTCAAGAGGATTGCCATGGAGATAGTTTCCTTACAACGGCATTCAAAGGGCTACAATTGTAAAGAGATTCCAGCCAGACATTCCTTTGGCACACAAAAGGTATTGATCTTTTAGTTTCTTTGGGTGGGTTTTACTCACATATGTAATTAAAGAATTTAACATTATTTAATGCCATTTCTCTAACTATTAATCATCTAATCCTGGCATAAATGAATACCTACCTAATTAAAAACGAAAATATATATTAAGGAATTCGAAATTTTATTCCATGAACATAATAGAGTCTTTAAAAAGGTACATAAATACGTATTATATTTGTAATATTTCGGTATTGCTCTATAAATAGATAAAACTTCAAATATACATTCTTATCTTAAAGATCGCACCCATACTTGATAATAGGGAACCGATAAGAAGATAATAGTGATTGAAACTTTGTTATAAAGAGAGGTACCCGTCATGATTTTCAGTATTTGACTGGTTATAATGTTCCCATTTTCTAATCTAGATCTTTCTAATCCCAGATCACTTTGAAAACAGAGTCTCGGCTGGCTGACAAGTCGCATTGAGCGTAGTTCAGCAGCCGTAGAAGTAAACCAGAAAGTGACTCGAAATAATTGAACAAAATTCCAGTAAGTATAGCTAGGGATTTATCCAACTATCAGTGATACCGATACCATCGCCAACCAGTCCAGTGACATGTCCGAACTGCAAGCATCGCTCCTGCTCAATCGCCAGCTCTCCGAGCTGCAGCGCAATCCCGTCGAGGGCTTCTCCGCCGGTTTGGTCAGCGACTCGGACGTCTTCAAGTGGGAGGTGGTGATCATCGGTCCGCCGGACACTCTCTACGAGGGCGGCTGCTTCCGGGCCCATCTGGTCTTTCCCAAGGAGTACCCGCTGCGTCCGCCGCGCATGAAGTTCATCACGGAGATCTGGCATCCGAATATCGACAAGGCCGGCGACGTGTGCATCTCAATCCTCCACGAGCCGGGCGACGACAAGTGGGGCTACGAGAAGGCCGAGGAGCGCTGGCTACCCGTGCACACCGTGGAGACGATCCTCCTCTCGGTGATCTCCATGCTCACCGATCCCAATGACGAATCGGCCGCCAATGTGGATGCGGCCAAGGAGTATCGTGAGAATTATGCCGAATTCAAGCGCAAGGTAACCCGCTGCGTTCGCCGGAGTCAAGAGGAGGTGTAGGCGCAGGCCCTCCGGAGAAGTAAGAAAACTGGGCAGTGACTCTGATCCCGAAGCAGTCCACATGCTAATCACGTGAATAAAGAGAGCAGCTAGTTGAAATCTCTGCCTTCGTCTCCTTTGAAGTGGGCGAAAGTGCGGGCATACTAGAGATACATATTTCCTAATTGGAGGCACCAATTAGGGCGTTGCAATCTCTTTGAGCTTGCGCCAATTCAGTGACACCTGTCGGCATTAATTACACTTAATCGGCTGGGAGCTACGGGTATTACCTCCGGCCGATCTTAAGCCAGTGTGCTTAATAGGCTTAGACCTCTTCTAGTCTTCTAGTTGCACACTGACACAGTTATGGCCGTTCTCTGGTCTGTGGTCGCCAGAGGAAAGCTGAGGCAGCTGGCCACTAGCCACTTGGCCGCTTTTTATGGTCTCTTCACATGGGGACACAAATTTACACATGCACTGGGAGAAATTGATTATAGTATGACTAGAATGACTACGATCCGATTTATGGTCAATTAAAAGTTTTTAGGAAGGTTTAATGGCAGGGACCGTAAATAATCGTTATTTGAGATTTTTATTCTAAAAGCCCTACTGAGATTTAACAATTTATCTGGTTTTTATGCACTTTATAGACATGAACAAATAACAGTTAAGACAAGAGTAAAAATAACGTTATTTTGACGTTTAAAACAATATATCACAGTAGTCTTTTTAAAATAAACATCTCAAATAACGATAATTTACGGTCCCTGTTTAATGTGATTACTCGCATTTACCACAAAGGTATTTCTAGGGATTTTATTTTTAAGATATTCAGATAAAGTAGAACCCTTAAATACAAATTTTGATATTTCTTTTATATTATTAAAGCAATTAAATTTAATTGAAATTTCAAATAAAAAAATAATTTTTAAAATACATGTGTATATTGTGTTTGTGGATGATGAAGAAACGTTTCTTGATCGCTGATAAAACTATATTTGTTATGGAAATGTAAAGCCGTTTTGGGTGTGTTTTTTTCCCTGTGCAGTAACAACAAATTGCTGATGTTGCTGTTGCTGTTGGCGTTGCTGTTGCTGTCACACTGGCCACCAGCAACATCAGCAACCAATGCCTCGGAACTCCGACTTGTTTTGGTGTGCAGAGCAGAGCTGAGCTCCTGGGCAACGAACGACTCTAGAGTTTTAGCTGCCAGCATTTTTGTGGTTAGCTGAACTTGTTTTTGTTGTTGTAATTGTTGTTTATTAGCAACAAGTTTTGCATTTTGATTTTTTCTCTTTTTTCCCCGTGCCACTGGCCCCACAGCAATTCGCCGCATGTCGCATTGTTTGGCCGTGAGTCAATTCCGGAGCGGGATACTTATTCGCCATGGGTGTGACTTCAAAAAAAAACAAAAAACCAAATCAAATAGAGGAAAAGAAAAAATAAAACCCGATTCCAGCGACTGTCTGGCTAAAACATTCAAATGATCCCCGTATGATTCAGCAAATAACTCAAAACAAAAACCCCAAAACAGAATAAGCAGAAATCGGTGAGCGATTTGGAAACTGGGTAAATAAGGCCATGCACCTTCAATCGGCAAAAAGCAAAAAGGCGAAAAAAATACAAAATCTTGGCGGCAATAAGCCACAGCATCATGATCAACACAACGATCGGCAAATAGTAAAAAACGAAAACGAAACGAAACGAAAAACAAAGCGAGGGAAGAAAAGTAAAGAAAAGAAAACGTCTTGAAGAAACCAGCTCTCCAGAGATCACAGCGAAGATGCTCGATGCTCAATGCTCGATGCTCGATGGTCGACCTGGAGATGGAGATTCTTCCGTCGAGAGTTAAAAACTCACTCAGCCAGTAGAAATTGAATTGATGTTGGCCCCGCCGCCAGCAGCAGACATCACGGGCTGGCTGGGCTGGGCTGGGATATGAGGTATGAGGTATGAAAACCGGATTTGCGACGAGCCTGGGCCCCAAAACGCAGGGTACCTATATTTATAAATAGCCATAGCTTTCCGATACCACACCATATAGCAGTAGTATGTGCAGTGAAATCTTCTAGCGGCTAATGGGAAAACCAGAGGGTCAATCCGAGACAGGTAGTCCGAATTCATTAGGTTTTTATTGTTGAGGGTGGAAAAAGGCAGCTGGACAAGTGTGAGTATTTCGTATTTCGTTTTCCTTTTCCCAAGAAGCGACCCCGATTAGTTTCGATTTTACCTACCCTGTAGTTTGTGGTTCCAAAATCCAATGGGTCCCGCTCGTTGTGTCTGCGGGTGTATTGGTGCGTCGTTGCATACGTGTTAAGTAAATTCCAATATGTGGTCTGGACTGCCTCACGTATCTTGCAGATACTTGGGCTCAGCGAAGAGATACTGGTTTTTGGGATTGAGATTTCGTAAAGTTGCGAGAAGTGGAGTTGTTGCTGATGACGATGATGATGATGCGCCGTTGCGATGATGAGTAATCCCGGCAAAAGGGTAAACACTAGCACTTTTCACGCAGAATGTACACCACGTCTTCTATTTTTTTCTGATTTTCATACGGGGTAGTACAACCTTTACACGCTCGATGGTTTTGTCAGCCATAAAACATTTGCCGCGAGAGGAATCACAAAAACATTATATACACTACATATATGTGTGTCTCGGAAAAAACTACCTGACGCGAAGCGTGCGCCATAAAACTAAAGACAAACACTGAAACTGCTGTTGTTGTTTTTATAACGCGGTCCGCTTACGTTCCGCTCGCGTTTATCCCTCTCTTTAACTCGCACTCGGACACGTCCACCTGCGTCGCCGTCTCAAAGTAAACTAAACTGAACTACGTTGAAAACAAGTTTTCGAAATGCTGCTAATGTTGCTGAACTGCGAACACACACAAATGCAGCGGATGTTGCTGGTACGGCAGCAACATGCAACATGTTGCCGGCAATGCGCGGGAGTTTTGCTTTGCTTTGCCGGCTTTTTGGCTGTGCCGGTCGTTGTTCTTGCTGTTGTGGTTGTTGTTGTTGCTTCACGTTGTTGGTCGTTGGCACTGCCCACACCCACAACCCCCAATTTAATGCAGGGTAGTTCGCCTGCTCTCTATAAAGCATCTGCTGCAGGGGTATATTGAGTTTGCTATTTCGGAGGTGTGGGAGGATTATTAAATTTACGTATAAACAAGGACTAAAATCGATTCCCCCAACGTTTGTTTTATTCATTAGTTCCGAGCGCAGTGCTTTGACGGTTCCCAGACTTTTCGCAGCTATTAAACACGGAGATTGCTGAAGGGAAAAAATAATAAAACTAACTATAGTCGACTGGAAACTGATGAAATGGCAAATCGATAAAGTAACAAAGAAAATATTTACGAAATGGTTCAGTGATTCTTTGTTTAACTCTGAAGAAATTGTCAGGAAGATTTGGGATTTATTTTGGAAAATTCATATTTAGTTGAAGAAAGAATGAAACTTGAGCTTGAATATCTTGAAAGAAAATATCCATTATTTTTACATTTTCATATCAATATCGATTGGTTCGGTGAATCAAAGGGATCTTTTAAAGAGGTCCTGATATACGGACATCTATTTTCTTTTTCGAGATCTTTCTACAGTATTACAGAAGTCGAGTTGTGTTCCTAAGTTATCAAAGTTGTTATTTTCCAAGCAGTGCTACATCCGTTTCGTATTTACACTGAACGAACACAATGAATGCGCTTATTTGTCCCTCTTCTCCAGCCGCTCGAGATGAAGCCGCCTGCCTGGCGCTAAATATTTGATGAAGCTGCAAAAGGCAGACAGAGAGGAAAAGATACGGATGGCAGATACCAGATACCAGCTACCAACTACGACCAGATACAGATTCAGGCCCAGATGGATAGAGATGGCTTGATGCATAGACAAGCTGTCTGCCAGTTGTAGCTTTCCCGCTTTTCATTTGCCAAATGCAAAATGGATGTTCATCTCGGACATGTTTGCTCTCGACTGTCAACTGCTCGACGAAGTGGGAGTTTTTGGGTCGCAGGGAGGCAGGTCAGAGGTTATGATGGTTTCGTACCTCTCTTGTCATTTACCTCATTTGCACTTGAGAATTTATTTCGGCCTGCGGTGGGCTACAAATTCCGTTTGCATTTATTTACACTGACCTTTCCTTAGAGCACTTAGAAAAAAGTTTCCGATTTGTAAAGGATTTATTTTTTGATCATCTCTTAAGCAAAATTAAAGTAATCGCTACTTAAGAAATATCACAAATATTGACAATTTTATTACTCTGTATATTTAATAGATAGTTTTCCGTACCAAAATAATTTAGTTGATTTATTTTTAATAATAAGTACATTAAAACTAATTAATATATTTATTTAGAATTTCTCAAGAAAATTTTTGATGACAAATATTCTGAGGCTATATATATTTTCTTCATTTTTATAGTATTTCTAGCTTAATAGTTAGTAATAAGAAATCGAGCTTAGTATCATTGACATAAATATCATAAATGCTTATAAAAAAAACAAATACATATTTCAAACTACAATTATGATTAACAGTAAAGAGCTATAAAACACATTATCTCTCGATTACGAATAACTCTAAAACTGTCTGTAGAACTTTGGAATATATTCCAATTTAGATATATCTAAATTCCGAAAATTCCCATTTGATTTTTGCAAGTGCATACATTTCCATACTAGTCGTTGCTGTTGACTCTGCCATCGTTTATCTTATCTGAGGGGATGTCGTCGCCGGATGATGATAGTAGAGACAACGCCTTGCATTTGTCTTTACCTCTTTACCTTGTCGGCCTCCTAGAGCTCCTCCCCCACCTCCTCCGCCCCCGAGATACCTCCATTATCCATGGCATATGTATGAATTGCTGGTGTGGCTGTTGGGCACATGTCTTGGCATTTCCATTTCCATTTGCATTTTCAACAATTGTCAATTGCGGAGGACGCACTGCAGCAATGCGCCGGGCAAAGGGACATTTGCATATGTAAGAGTGTGACGAGAGTACGTAACATTTGTCTGCACAACGACAAGCTCACTTTGATGCCATCAAAGCCGCCCCCGACTACCAGGAAAAGCAACAGCAACATCAACAGCAGCAACAACTACCAGCAACTGGGCAAAGTTTGTGCACATCCATTTCGTCTGGCTTTTGTTTGCCCCCGATGGTTGTGTGTGTGTGTTTACAATTTGCATAAAACTCTAAACGAATTTATTTAAAAACCAAGTTTATTTCTCTGCCCGGAGAGACCTGGTCATCCGCTTTAAGTTCACACCCGAGAACCCAAGAACTCATCTCCTTGACAGTCATTACACATTTTAGGAGCAGCCTGTCCTTTGAGCAGGTGCAGGTGCAGCTTGCATATTCATGGTTACACCCAAGCCAAACTAGATCCTAGGAGAAGAGGAAGGCCAGAGCTCATCACCTCTTCATTCTGCTGGGAAAAAGTTTTTCCCCACCCAAACAGAGGGGTGGCAGTAGTGACCTCGTCTGTCGCCCGGCAAATGAACTTTAATTAAATGCTAATAGTTAAAGTTGCTTTGAGCGCAGTTTTTAGCCAGAGTTTCGGAGTAAATACGTACGGTGGGTAAACAGGATGTGGTGCAGTACCAGGCACCAGGAAGCAGGAAGTGCCAGAGGTGTGATCTCCAGCCAGGCACCACTTGACAAAATGTAACGGCCAAACTCTGCTCCCAAACTAAATGCTGACTACGTAGTGCAGGCTAATTCCGAGGTTGTTTATGTCTCAGAGGTGTTTACTGGATTCCGGTAATGGTTCTTATCTCTCATACATTGCCATTGGAACTTCACATCCTTTGGAAAATGTTTATCCTAGTTTTTAAAAATACCTATTATGAAACCGTATTTATTTTTAAAATTATATTTAAATTAAAACGTCGTTTTATAGAAATTTAATTTTAGGAACCCTTTGAAAGGGTACTCAGTTTAGTGGATATAAATTAAATTAATTTAATTAATATTAAATAAACAAAAACATTTTTTTTTTGTAATATGACTTATAGAATTTAATACGTTGATCAGCCAATTTAATGGCTATATGGGGGTTGGGAAACAAAAGATAAATATTAAATACTTTTGTATACACTATAAACAAATTAAAAGCAATCATATGCACTTTGCTTATTGTTTCTCATGACAACTTTGCTCAGATATTAATGTAATTCACACGTTTTTTGAACACTTTTTTACTAAGCCGCACCTATTTACTCTTGAGATACCAAGTGCTCTCAAATTTCTGAGTGAATTTAGTTCGTAAATCAAAGGGCCAATCCCAAAATATCCAACTGTGAGCCATGGGAAAGAGATCGCAGAGGAGCAGCGTGCTGATGGTCTGCGTGGGTGCGTAACGCCTTTATATTATATTAATCCTTGAATTTTTCGTTAATTAATATGCAAATGGACTGCACTCGCAGGCAACCATTGCCGCTCCCCAATTGCCGAGGCTGTGATGCGTGACGTAGTCGAGGGGGCGGGATTGCAGGGGGAGTGGCACGTGGAGAGTGCCGGGATCGAGGGATGGCATTGCGGCTGCAGACCAGATGAGCGGGCCCTGAATGTCCTGGCCAGCCACAACATCAAGTATTATGGCATTGCGAGAGTTCTGACTCCAGAGGATTTCCTCAAGTTTGACTATATCTTCGGTATGGACCGCAGCAATCTGGCCGCCCTCAAGCGAATGGCTCCGGATTATGCCAAAGCGAAGGTGCTACTTTTGGGGGACTTTGGACTAAAGCCAGATGAACGCATCATTGAAGATCCCTATTATGTAAGCCTTAGCTTAAGCAAAACTGGGTTTATTTAATTTAAATCAGAGATTTCTTTAAATATTTCCAACTTGGTTTATTTTAAATTCTTCAAAATATAGTATTAAATGTCATAAATATTTATACCCGTTACTCGTAGAGTAAAAGGGTATATTGTATTCGTGCAAAAGTATGTAACAGCTAGAAGGAAGCGTTTCCGACCCCATAAAGTATATATATTCTTGATCAGGATCACTAGCCGAGTCGATCTAGCCATGTCTGTCTGTCCGTCTGTCCGTCTGTCCGTCTGTCTGTCTGTCCGTATGAACGCTGAGATCTCGGAAACTATAAAAGCTAGAGGATTGGTATTTGGCATGAAGATTCTTGGAGCTCCTACGCAGCGCAAGTTTATTTCAAAAAGGTGCCACGCCCCCTCTAACGCCCACAATAGTTTATAAACGATTTTAAAAATTTAAATATTTCGGAAAAGTAAAAATGCAGTTTTGTTGTGCTTATCAATACCTATCGAAATGTAAAAGAAATTTTTTAAATCGGACCATTCGTTAAAAAGTTATTGCTGATCAAAGTTCATATCTCCATCTCCATCGCACTCCCTTTAGCCGAGTGACGGGTATTAGATAGTCGGGACACCAACCCG
Organism: Drosophila prostipennis; assembly: GCA_037075205.1. Lineage (NCBI taxonomy): Eukaryota > Metazoa > Arthropoda > Insecta > Diptera > Drosophilidae > Drosophila > Drosophila prostipennis. Next base: position 36,435 of record JBAMCJ010007787.1, on the reverse strand, counting down.
ACTATAGCGTTCTCTCTTGTTTTAAATCGAAACGGCATATCAATTTAAATTTTAAGCTGAATACAATTAAAAATTCCCTCCACCAAATAAAAGTTAAATAAATAAAAATAAATATTAAAATGTTTCTTAGGATATGACATTGTCAATGAAAAATGTTATACGAATTAAGTAGATCCTAGAATCCTAGAATTAAGGATTATTTAAAAATTCTAAATATTTGAATTGAAAATATTTATCTCAACTTTGAAAAAAACTTTAATACTACGATTTTTATTCCTTGGCAGAGTATTGGCGAAGCACCGTTTGAAAAAATTGTACCAGCAATGCAAAATTGCGTGTCAGAATTTCCTGAAGCAAGCTCGCCTAAAGCAAATTATTTAGAGCAACCCCGGCGGTCGCCTAAGGGTTAACCCATCCGACCAGCAACAGCTGATTGCCCGCGTTGCCAACTGAAAATTCCCAGGGCTGGGCTGTAACTTTCGGAACCCTAATGCCGTCTGCTCATTATGAACGCGTCGCGTTTGCATCCATTTACCGTTGAACACGACCAAATCCCATACAAAACTTGTAGGCGAGGGTGGGGAGGGGAGGGTGGAAAATTGTCGCGTTACAGGGCTGGAAAGTGAAATTTGTGGTATTTTCCACCACCATTTACCAGAACTATTGACCAGGGATGGCCCAAAACAGCTGTTTGTCAACATAAAAGCCGGCAAAATGGAAAACGGAACAGGTAATTTGTTTGTTTTTAATTATTTAATAGTTTATATGAAAGAATTCTCTTCACAGAAAAAAGAAAAATGCTGTGGACAGCAGATGCCACCGAGTTCCTCCTGTATTTGTGGGAGGAAAACATGGACGGACTTCGAGGTGTTCGGAAGAACACCCACATATACCAGGAGATGGCGGATGATGCTGTGGAAAAAAATATGCTTGATGCAGGGGATCGCCGAGGAGCTCAAAAATTTTAACGAAAACACTAGGGGCTTCCAAGAAAGGGTTTTCAAGCTGTTTGAACGAAACATGCGGGAGTAGACCATATTTGACTGTTAATTAATTAATAATGTGTTTTGATTAATATTTATGTATTAATTACTTGTAATTAGGTTAAAGGGCTGTGAAATACATGAAGAATACAACATTGCCTTATTAAGTTGTCTGGTCTTGGTTTTCATTAAAATGTACTGCAAGAGCGTGGGATGTGGTGCTTGCTTCCAGCATTTGGGCAATTTGTCCACACATATTTATTGTGTTCAAATGCTGTTTTGAGATTGTATTTATTAATAATAAATTATTTAAATCCATTGTTTACTTTAGCTCGCAAATGACAATAGCAGAACAGCTGTTTCAGACGCGTTTGCCAATGGAAACACCTCCCGTCCGCCTATCGCGTTGCCAATCGAAAATACCGAAAAATACCGAAAAAACCGCATAGTGGAAAAATGCCTTAACTCGCCAGCCGGAAAAATCAACACACAAAATTGTTTGTAAAACTCGTGTAAATTGTTTTAAAGATGGTGAAGAAAGTGCTAATGATTTGTTTGGGTAATAAAGATATCATCACTGAAATGGTGAACAAACATATGGAGGTTAACCTTTGACCTTTTAGGCAACATCTGCCGATCTCCCATTGCGGAGGTGGTGATGGTGGACACACTGGAAAAGGCCAAGGTCAAGGACGTGGAGGTGGATAGTGCGGCCATTGGAGGCTGGCACGTGGGCAACCGGGCCGATCCAAGGGCCATCAGCACCCTGCAAAAGCACGGTCTCAAATGCACCCACATCGTCCGCCAGATCCGCAAGCAGGACTTCTCGGAATTCGACTACATCTTTGGCATGGACGAGGACAACATGAGCGAGCTGAAACGTCTGGCCCCCAAGGACTCCAAGGCCGAGCTCCTGATGCTCGGCGATTTTGGTCTGGACAAGAAGAGCCGCATCATCGAGGATCCCTACTATGTAAGACACTTTAAGAGAATCAGGTTACATCCTTCATCAGAATGGTTCCATATTGTATATTGAATATTCATTAAGTTCTTTAAGACTGTTATAATATCGAAGATACTATAAGGATGAACACTTACCTGACTAAGGGATCAGACTGAAGATGCAAGACATTAAAGGAGATAGGGATACAGTTTCTTACTACCGACAACTAGATTTTAGATTTATACTATTGGGTAAATACAGTAAAATAATGGGAAAATATTACCTTGAGAAATGCTACAAGGTATTCAAGGATTAAAGAAGGCAACAGTAATATTTTTGAACTCATAGATACATTTTTTTAAACAATTTGAAAATCAAATCTGTAAAAATAGGTGGTAAATTAATAAGTGAACTAGTATGATTTTCTTTTTTTTAAATAACTAGACCACAAAAATGTCTCCAAAAATAAGAACATTTACACGGATTGACCTTAATTTGATTCTGAATTTTTCTTTCAGGAGCGTGGAGCAGAGGGATTTGAGACCGCCTATCAGCAATGCGTTGTGGCCTGTGCAGCCTTCATGAAAGAGCGCCTGCAGAAGTAAATGATTTGTTAAGATTTTGTGATATAGATAAACCAATAAATGCTGATACGAAACGTGAACCGGTTTATATATTATTAAATGAATCAGCTGCATTAGTCATCGGAACTTGCAGTTCCCAGCATTTCCGCAAGCATGAAGGTTCTGTTTGTTTGCATTGGTAAGTGTCAACAATAAAAATGTACAAATTCTTAGTTATTTACGTTGATAAAGGCAACACCTGTCGCTCTCCAATGGCCGAGGCCATACTGAAGCATTTAGTTTTGAAACGGAATCTTGAGGATTGGTATGTGGACAGCGCTGGTCTCCGGGATTGGAATGTGGGCGTGGAGCCCCAGGCACGCGGTCAACAATTGCTAAAGCAACATGGCCTTAAAACTAGTCATTTGGGTCGAATGGTAATAAATTTAACTTTAAAACTCCTTATAAATATAATACTTTACTTATTTTATTCAGATAACTGCTCAAGACTTTTACGACTTTGATTACGTATTCGCCATGGACAACAGCAACATGATGGAACTTCAGCAAATGGCAGCTAGACTTAACCCCAGTCCAAATTGCAAGATTGAACTGCTGGGTAGCTTTATTGGACGCAAGGAGGATGAGATCATCCAGGATCCATATTTTGTAATTTCAATGACCTTGTTTATGTAGTACATAACTAAAATTGTCTTTACTTTTGCAGAGCCAAGGAATGGGAGGTTTTCATACCGCATTTCTGCAAATTTCGGAAAGCTGCGAGCGTTTTGTTGAATTTGCGGTATCAGATGGAACAGCAGTTTCAAAAAATACTCTGTAACGTGCCTAGCTAAAAAAATTATTTTGTAAATCATTTAATTTTAGGCGTTCCTAGCCCAACTTTTAGAAAATTAATTTATTTTACACTTTTAAAAATAATTTAATTTTTGTTGTTTATTTTTAATACAAAGTTATTTTAGAATACGCTGCCCTGCAGAACCTTATCAATGAATCGTGACCAACTGAGCTCCAGGACTTTGAACGCTCGGGTTTGTTCCTCCTCCGTCAGCGTGGAGAACTTCACCGAGTTCCACACCAGAGTCTTTAGAATCCTTAAGCCCGCGTTATTTGGCGCCAGACTCATGATGGCGTAGTAGAAGTCGTAGCTCAAGCCTTTGGCATTCCAGAACCCAGGATCATCGTTGCATATCACAACGGGAACATCGAGGGCCAGATATTGAGCAGCCGGATGATTACGCAGATCCCACACCAAATGCAGCACCTGATTCGAAATGGGGCTAACTTCCACGGCAATTTGGCGAGTCTTGACGGCGTTTAGTAGGATTGGATGCTTGGCCAGAGCATAACCGTGGCCAATGCGAGTGGTGTTGAGCAGCAGGGCATCCAGCAAATTAATGTCGGTGGAGGCTCCAAACCAATCTGAAAGAAATATATCATTAGATTATATAACTACAAAAACTTATAGAGATACCACTTACTGGTCTCTCCGCCGTGCAGGAAAAGTCGAGATGTTGGCGGCAGGTCCCTCAGGGCAGGTAGAAGACTATACAGTGGTTTTCCCTTGTCCTCCTGACCAACCAAATCGAATCCAACCACAAAGTGGGGCAAGGATTGACTGTACAAAGAGTGTGAAAATAAATGTTCTTTATTTATTTCTATTTACTCACTGCAACTGCCTAAACTCTTCGACGGTTTCCTTGAGCTGATCCATTTCATAACCACGATAGACAGCCATTATGACTTTGAAGCCCAGAAAGTCGGGATGCAGCTTCACGAACTTCTCATTTATATTGTACAACTCGCGAATAGTACGCTCTCGGGGAAAAGTACGTCCACTGGCGTCGTAAAGCTAATGGGAGCAAAGTAATAAATAAATTCTACAAAATAATCTGAATAACAAATATTTTCTGGTTATTTTCTGTTATGTCATATCTCTCTTTAATGGGAAATTTCCATATTTCTGTTATGGAAAATTACCATTCCATAAAAAATTACCAGGAAATAGAAAAATAATTTAAATTGCAGCTATAAAAAAATATTTGGAAATATGGACCGACCTTTTCTAATAAGGCTGTGTAAAAATGTTCTCATTAAATCATTGAAATTTATTTCCACTCCTAGCCATATGCACATATTAATCAAATTAAACTCTTACTTACAGTTTTGCAACTAGTGCGAATCTCCGCGTACATCACATTATCGTTATATAGCTCCTCGAGCATCTGCCAGTGATAAGATCGAAAGGCTGGCAAATAAGTTAAGGCATCGCCGAGAACGTCAAACATGTCCTGGAACCGATCCCAAACCTGGGTAATGGTAGGGTACTCCACTGTAAGAGAATAATATACCATATTATATAGTCACAAAAGGATATCCCCGACTTACGCTCTGGAACTGGAGTATACAAGTTGATCAGACGTTCGAAGTTCTGATCGTAGACCAGGCGATCCAAGGAATTGCGCCGCTCATCGGCAACCCGGACGTACTGCGATTGGCACTTGTGCTCCTGTGGTGTCCTCCGGAAGGTCAGGACACTTCGTCCCGTGGCTGTGGTGCAGCGCAGCAAACCGGGCATATACGACAAATCGTCCACCACCCACTTGGAACTCACCGAGGCGGTGTTGTGCAGATGGAGCACCGATCCCTTGGGCATCTTCTGCAGGAATCGGAAAATAGCACTTCGATCGATCAGCGGCTTGGCCTTAAAGAAATGTAAAGCGGCTGCATTCTGCTCCGCATTTCGGAATCCTTGGGCCAACTCGCCCAGCTTGTACTCCATGAATATGTCGTCCACTTTGGCCTCCTTGGTGTTCAGATATGTGTGTCCACCGGTCATGAGTTCCTCCTCCGCCGTGAGAACAGCCTGACGCGCTTGCTCATAACCTAAGGATATATTATGATTGGTTTTACTAAAAAATATATAAATCTTATATTTATTTCAGTTAATACCTTGGAAACTTGTTATAATATTTATACCCGTTACTCGTAGAGTAAAAGGGTATATTGTATTCGTGCAAAAGTATGTAACAGCTAGAAGGAAGCTTTTCCGACCCTATAAAGTATATATATTCTTGACCAGGATCACTAGCCGAGTCGATCTAGCCATGTCCGTCTGTCCGTCCGGATGAACGCTGAGATCTCGGAAACTACAAAAGCTAGAATATTGGGATTACCAACACATATTCTTGGGCTTCCTACGCAGCGCAAGTTTATTTCAGGCGACCGCCACGCCCCCTCTAACGCCCACAATCGCCCATAGTCGCCCACAAACCATACTAAAATGTGCCTGGGGCCCACATTTTCAAATATTTCTGATAAGTATAAATGCAATTTTGTTGCGTTTAGTTATACCTATCGAAATGCAGAAGAAATTTTTTAAATCGGACCATTCGTTAAAATGTTAAGCCTGATCAAAGTTTATATCTCCCTCGCACTCCCTTTAGCTGAGTTACAACCTTTAGTCGGGACACCAACCCGACTTCAGAGTTCGCACTCCCTTTAGCCGAGTGACGGGTATTAGATAGTCGGGACACCAACCCGACTATAGCGTTCTCTCTTGTTTTATTATCAAACCACAAAAGTTAGATTAATTAGTTGGAATCCCTTTAGATATTAACAGATTCTTAAACTTGAAAAGAAATTGGATATATCATACTTAGAGCGGTTTGTGCCTGGATCTGAAGTTGGGAAATCAGGAGCACTAGCAAAACCAGCAATTTCCTCATCATGTCGAAGTTCTTTGGCTGCTTGTCCGATTTATTTTCTAGTCCTGTCCAGCTGGTAATGAGTTTACTATTCAAATATTGACTCGACTCCGGCACTTTGACTTATTATTATTATTTTTATTGTCTCGGGAATTCGGGTGGGGAATTGTTTTCTCTTTTTTTTGCGACTGCTCGCCAGAAGTGTCCGATTAGAACTGTGGATACCATCGTCGAAAGCGGGTGTTCAAACTATGGCTGGGCGAACCAAGAAAAGCAAAAACAAACTATAATTTTGACAAAATCATTCCGCGAAGCCTGCTCATTAAAAGATTAGACCAGAGGTGGAGCCCGGGGCCACCACCCTCCGCGACTCTTAACGGTTGACAACGCTCCCGAACTCGGAATTGCCGAAACAATTTCATTCTAGTAGCTGGATTGTTTGGGTATCTTTTTTATATATCTGTCTGATTGAATGCCTGCCGCGCATATTAAGTGATTTAAAATGACGAAGGCGCGCGCGCTCTGGGTGCTCGCTGATTTTTAACTATTTGAATTTTTCTATTTTGGCAAATTTTCACTGACGTTGGCGGACGCGGTTGTTGGTTTCTAACAGCACACGACGATGGAATTACAAGTTCCTCGAGTCCCCCGACCCTATAAAGTGGGCGGGATGCTTATGACAATTACGGTAATTACCGATGTGTCAATTATCCCAGCTTACACACCAAAAAGTTTGTTGACAAGCATTTGTAATGTTATGTTTGTTTTTTCCCCTGATTTGTTTAGTACTAAATTGTAGATAGTAGATTTGGAAAAAATTGATTGTCATGAAGCTCACGTTGTTTGTTTGCTAAGCAAAAAAAAATATATTATAATTATGAAAATATTTTGATAAGGAAATAAACATGTACAAAATAAAAAGTGCTGATATAAGTTCTTAAAATTGTCATATTCGCATTACTTTTTTTTTTGAGTAATATAAAATTAATTTTTTATGATCGATGACCTGATGACCAACTTTTAAAGTCATGTATAATTTCGAAAATCTGTTAGCACACCTTATATACATATTTACAAAATATATGCAAATATTATAGTTTTTAAAAAATTCTCATGAATGAGATTTCATTTCCAGGAGATTTCTCTTTTATGATCGATGGCCTGATGCCCCCATTTCACGTTCAATGTCAAGTATAATTTCGGCGGGTAAGCGGAGCAAATTGGGTTAGTCAACAATATGCAAAAATATACCCAACGACCCAATGTATTTGCATTATATGTATACAAATATAGCTGATAGCAGCATAAATGCCCGGCCTTAGTGTTTCTGGTGATGCGCTTTGTATTTCAAAGATTATTATGTATTTCTGGAAAACAAATATAGTATTTGTGATGCAGATTTACTTATATATAGGATCACTATTGCGTAGGGTATTTTGGCACTGACCATGCTACGTCACGAAATTTATTTGCAAATTGGCCGAGGGGCCAGTGTCAACGAAAGTGCCAACCCGGGGGCATTCAAACATTTCGCGCCCCATTCCAGAGCGGACTAATCTCCGTCATTGAACTACTGCACCAGATGAGATGCCACTGCTCCCTCAGCGACCAAGATCATGATCAGAGTGGAAATTGCACAATCCGTATACGGGTCAGATTTTTCAACGGGAGGCACTATCAGTTGGTTTACGATCGCCACGAGACGTGGATCGAAAAAGTGCGGCGTATATTCTGAAAACGGAACTGAGATTACTGGAACGCAATGCTGCTGCTGGGAGTTTTGATCGCCTTTTTAGTGCATTCACTAGGCGGGCTGAACGCCGTGGACCTACGTAAGTCCAGGAGGATTCCCAATTCTACAAATGCTAATTTCCAACGAAGGACTTGCTGAGCATTTGGAATATTGTGTTAAAATAACATTTTATATAAGTGTTTCTAACTTTCTAAAGTTTTTTAAAAGTTTGTTATTCTCTTTTAAAGTGTTTATGAGCAATGTTATGTGTAATATTTGAAAAAAGAAATTGTTCTGTGATCTCCAACCTTTTATATAAAACGGTCATAATACATTTGATTCAGAAAAGTATCCCAAGTTAATTGATAACGAGTCTGAAAAGCAGTGCGGTCATAAATCAACTTTAAATTGAATTCAACTAATTGCAACCTTTAGTATTTATTTAATAAAGTTATAAGAATTATATGAACACATGATAAAAAGCTTTTTATCGAAGTATATAATCGTCTCAGTTTTCACTGTAGGTCCATGAAAATAAACGTATCTTAACTTATATGTAATTGTAATGTATACAATATAAATTCTGTTTTGATATTATTCTTTCTTAAATGTTACTTATCAGAAACAAACTAATTATAGGTATACATGGAAAGAAGTTTTTATTTTCCATGTAGATAAATCTAAAGATCGAAATAGCAGAAAAAACCTAACCAGGATAATAAATTATACTTTCCTATACTAAACATTGTTATTATAAGCGTAATATCAACATTCACTAAGCTATAATATTATTTTAGTAGTAGTAGTATTTATAAAATACACTTAGAACGAAGATCCTTTTTTACATCCGACAGCCTATGAAACTTTGCGGGAGCAGATTATGGAAGCGGAGCGGGTGGCCTCACTGGGAGGAAATATATGGTTGTCATCCGACGAGGAGAAGGCCAACAGCATTCTGATGAACGCTAAGCGGGCGGAGATCGCCGAGGGCCTCAAGACCCCAGAGAAATACGCCCCGGCAATGCACTTCTTTCAGGGCAGACAATACGTCCGCCAGAGCGAGGTCTTCCGGATGATCCAGAAGATGCCGAAGGGCGCCTTCCTACACGGACACAACACAGGAATGGTGACCTCCCGGTGGATCATCCAGAACCTGACCACCACCAACAATCTGTACACCTGCCGCAACGTGGATGGACTCCTAGTATTCACCTACGATCAGTCTGGATGCCACAGCGAGGTGCAGAATGTGTGCACCGAGCGAATTAACGCCGAGGATCGGGGCAAGTATGAGCGGCAGCTGGAGAAGCACATCAATATGCACGGTCCCAGGCCGGAAGGTAAAGATACTATCTGTTATCTCACCTATCTTAGTGTATAACTGGAATTTTATTACCCAGCCCTCTTGCCGAACCGCAAAAAGATCTGGGAGCGCTTTGAAAATATCTTTACCACCGTGGATCGGCTCTACAAATACCGCCCTACCTATTGCGCCTATCACAAACGCCTTTTGGAAGAACTATGTGAGGATAATATTATCTATGCCGAGATCAGAGCCTCCCTATCGCCTGTGAGTAATCATTGTTTGAAATCATCTTAAATAACATCTAATCCTGATATCAATTGGTACTTGCCGTCTTTCAGCTCTACGACGACAACAATCGCACTCTAAGCACTTTGGAGGTGGCCAACGAACTGGAAAGGATTGTGGAGGAGTTCAAGGCCAAGCACCATGACTTCGTGGGCGTCAAAGTGATATATGCCAAGCGGAATCGAGCCACCGAGGATGAGATGTTGAGGCGCATTACCACTTTCAAGCAACTGCAGTGAGTTTACACAAGACAATATAATAATTATTTATCACACAACGTCATATTTCATAATATTATAACAAACAGACCAAATCTATGGGCTTTGTAACCTTACCTTTTAATTTAAAAATCTTATTAATACCGTAAAATTTAAAACTTGATTTAATTTTATATTTATTTATACTTTACGCAAACTGATTTATTTTATATTATTTATCCGCAGTCATGCTAAGCCCAACTTTGTGATAGGATTCGATCTGATTGGACAGGAGGACACGGGAGATCCGCTGAACAAGTACATGAACCAACTTTCAGATCTACCCAGCACGGCAAACTACTTCTTCCACGCAGGCGAGACAAGTAAGTAATCTAGATAATATTTTCCTCGGATATTCCTTTTGCTTAACCTTAACTTAACCCCCAGATTGGAATGGGCGCACCGATTGGAACATGATGGACGCCATTCTACTGAATACAAAGCGCATCGGTCACGCCTTCGCCCTGCCCAAGCACCCACAATTGTGGTCCACCATCAAGAAGCGCAACATCGCCATCGAAGTTAATCCCATTTCCAACCAAGTTCTGGGCTTCGTTTGGGATCTGCGTAATCATCCGGCCAGTTTCCTGATAGCGGAGAACTTTCCCATCGTCATATCCTCTGATGATCCGGGTGTGTGGGGTGCCAAGGGTCTTAGCTACGACTTTTACTACGCCTTCATGGCCTTGGCTCCGGCGGAAGCGGATCTGCGATTCCTCAAGCAGCTGGCCCTCAATTCCATAAAGTACGCAGTGCTCACCTCGGATGAACGGCGCAAGATTAATCGGGTGTTCCAGCGCAAGTGGCAGGAGTTTATTGCGAATGTTTTGAATCCAAAGTTTTGAATTAATACAAAAGTCACTAGTATAGTTCTACGTTTAATACTCAGCCCTATCTTTTAAGTCATATGGTCTTTGGCGGAGTTTGTTTCCATATAAACCATGGGTGGATATACGGTGGGATGTGGGGGATAAATCCCCCATAAAACAAATTCCTGGATTCGCCAATTCTATAAACAGTAAACTTTCGAAAAAGTATCGATATAAAGGTCGAACTTCTGTAGCTCGGACTTCGAAAATCGAGTATTACTATATAAGAGTAGATGTCGATTTGCGTCATGTTCCCCCAACCCGAACCATAAGACCTAAAATTATGGAAAAATTAGGTCTGAATCGTGTCGTAAAGGATAGATTTAGGATACCAGAACGCTTGAGTTAAGGTGGGAATAAGGTAAGGTTAACACGGGGTTAAAGTTTTGGTTGAGGAGGTATTAGCTAGATTAGGGTGACGGTAAAAGTAATGTAAAGAAAGGGTGAAGGTGAGAAAAGTAATGTTCTTTTGGTAACAAACAAGAAAAACTGATCTTTATGTGGAAAGCAAGGTAACTTTTTTTCAGGTAAGACTAGAGTGGGGTAATTGTTGGCTAAGGAAAGAAAAAGCTGGTGTTATGGTGAAGAAATGTTGTTAAAATTATGGATTTTCGGCGTGAAGGCTGTTAAGGCGGTGTAAAGGAAAGGTAAGTTATGGTTACGGGTTTTGGTAAAATATTAGGTGGGTTTACTGTAATGCTCAGCTAAAGTGGGGCGGGATTTTACTCGGATATTAATTAGAATTGTGAAATATGAAAAAATCAGGGTTAGCAAGAAATGCTTTGCTAATAGAAGCGGACAATGTCGTAAAATTACTGCAGCAAATGAGATGCCGCTGCTCCCACAGCAACGGAAAATGTGTGACATTTTTTATCGGGAGGCACTTTCAGTTGGTCTTCGATCGCCAAGTGACGTGGAGTGAAAAAATACGGCATATATTCGAAAACGAAACTGAGATTACTGGAAGACAATGCTGCTGCTGGGAGTTTTGTTCAATTTACTGTTGTATTTATTGGTGCAATCCGCTGACATACGTAAGTCCCGGAGGATCTCCCGACTCTGCAGTTCCTAATTTTCGTCAACGTTCATTTGATGATAATTTTAAGGAATGAATCTATACAAAAAACATTTATAAATATTTATTCTAACAGCATCCTATGAAACATTGAGGGAGCAGATTGTGGAAGCGGAGCGGGTGGGCTCACTAGGTGGAAATATATGGTTGTCATCCGACGAGAAGAGGGTCAACAGCATCCTGATGAAGGCCAAGCAGGCAGAGATCGCCGAGAACTTCAACCACACAGAGAAGTACGCCCCGGCAATGCACTTCTTTCAGGGCAGACAATATATCCGCCAGAGCAAGGTCTTCCGGATGATTCAGAAGATGCCGAAGGGCGCCTTACTACACGGACATATCCAAGGAATGGTGCCCACTCGATGGGTCATCCAGAACCTGATTGCCACCGACAACCTGTACACTTGTAACGACGTGAATGGAGTCATGTTGTTCACCTACAATCAGACTGGATGCCACAGCGAGGTGCGAAGAGTGTCCACTGAGCTGTCTAAGGCCAAGGATCGGGGCCAGTACGAGCGGCAGCTGGAGAAGCACATCAATATGTACGATCCCAGGCCGGAAGGTAATGATACTATCTGCTATCTCACCTATTTTACCTTTAACTGGGATTTTTCATTACCCAGTTCTCTGGTGGAATCGCACAAAGAATTGGGAACGCTTCGATAATGTCTACGCCACCGTGGCGCAACCCTTCGATTACCAACCTTTCTATTTCGCCTATCGAAAACGCGTGCTAGAGGAGCTGTGGGAGGATAACATTGTCTATGCTGAGTTCAGAAACGACCTGTCTGCTGTAAGTAATAATTTGTGAAATCATCTTATATAACATCTAATGCTTTCAGCTCTACGACGACAACAATCGCACTCTGAACTCTTTGGAGGTGGCCAACGAACTGGAAAGGATTGTAGAGGAGTTCAAGGCCAAGCACCATGACTTTGTGGGTGTCAAAGTGATATATGCCGAGCCGAATACAGCCACCGAGGATGAGATGGCAAGACGCATTTCCACTTTCAAGCAACTACAGTGAGTTTACACAAGAAAAGATTGGAAAGTATAGCCTATTGTAATTTATCATCATTTATTTTTGAGCACGTTTTGCTTAATCTGCATTTCGAAATAATAAAAACCAGCGGCCCTCTGCACTACTTCTCTTTACGATTACACTAAAGAAAATCATTTTAAACAAGAGAAACCGATAGATACCCCTAACTCCACTAACTCGGTCAAACAAATTGAAATGTTCATTTTTGCACTTGCTTTTCGCTGTTTGCGCGGACATGATCAAGAATATATACTTTGTATACACTATTGTATATCTTATCTTTAATTGTATATTAGTATTTATCTTATATTATTTTTTTGCAGTCATGCTAAGCCAAACTTTGTGATAGGATTCGATATTCTTGCGCATGAGGAGACAGGATATCCGCTTCACAAGTATGTAAAACAACTGTATAACCAACTTCCCAGCACGGCCAACTACTTTTTCCACGCCGGCGAGACAAGTAAGTAATTTATATTAACCATATTGCTTAACCCTAACTTAACTTAACCCCCAGATTGGAATGGATTGACGGATTGGAACATGTTGGACGCCATTTTGCTGAAAACAAAGCGTATTGGACACGGCTTCGCTCTGCCCAAACACTCAGAATTGTGGTCCACCGTAAAGAAGCACAACATCGCCATCGAAGTTAATCCCATTTCCAACCAAGTTCTGGGCCTCGTTTGGGATCTGCGTAATCATCCGGGCAGCTTCATGATAGCGCAGAACTTTCCCATTGTCATATCCTCCGATGATCCGGGTTTGTGGGGTGCCAAGCCTCTTAGTGACGACTTTTACTACGCCTTCATGGCCTTGGCTCCGGCGGAAGCGGATCTGCGATTCCTCAAGCAGCTGGCCCTCAATTCCATAAAGTACGCAGTGCTCACCTCGGAAGAACGGAGCAAGATTTATCGGGTGTTCCAGCGCAAGTGGCAGGAGTTTATTGCGAATGTATTGAATCAAAAGTTTTGAGTTAATACAAAAGTAACTGGTCTAGTTCTACATGTAATACTGTCGGGAATACTAGGAATCTAAATGGCATTAGGGGCAAACCAGCCATGGAGGCACTTGGGCACGGGTCCGTTGGTATGGAAATCACAACGACCCAGTTCGGTCATGGTCTTGGCACACAGCACAATCAGGCCCACATAGCGATCGTTGAGACCACCGCCAATCACCATGGAGGCCAAAATGACACCATCGTCCTCGGATTGGGCATCTGGTGAGGGCACAAAGATGGGCTCACTGGGATACACATTGTCCTCGCACCAGGTCAGACAGGTCTTGTTCCACACATCCACTTTGATGAGCTGTAAAATGGCATGAATATATAATAGTTGGGAACTTCCAACCAGTACTTACGGTTCCCGGGTTCTCTGCATCCACATCGGAGCTGATGGCGTAAAAGTATCGATACTTCTTGCCCATATAACGTTCGTAATAGATCCTGGGCGTCTCGCAGCCCCAATCGCAGAGCATTTCGGGACGCAGCCGGATTACCCCTGGAGCCTGAAAGGCCTCCGCCTGGCTGCCCTCCAAGGTCACCAGATTAATCAGATTCTCCTCGTCATAGCGACCCCGTTTGGCATCTCTCCTGGGACTCTCCTCGCCGGCATTATCCTGTTTGCCATTGGTGGGCATGTAGGTAATGTCCGCGTACTGTGAAACCGAGTGCTTCATGGTTCGATTAACCGGAGGAGAACTCAGACCTGCCAGGGAGAACGACTTGACCAGTCCCCGTTTCGCTGAGGAACTCTGAGGCTGGGGAATCGTGCCCAAAGGCAGGACAAACCTCAAGGGACGTCCGCGGAAGAGGGTGGCATAATTGGGATTCGTTTGCATATTCGCAATGGCCTCCAGGTACATGCAGTTGATCATCTCCGGATTCCTGTAGCTGCAAATATCTACGACCACGTGGCCATCCAGTTCGAAGCAGTTGATGATGTGCAGGTAGAAGAAGGCCTCCGATTCGTAGGTCTGCACCAGCTTTCCGGAAACCCTGTCGATGAGGTGAAAGAGCGTCGGCCGATCCTCGAACCACTTGAGGCATGCCGACAGGTTCTGCCCGTTTAGCTGGGCCTTTATGTACTCCGGCAGGGAGACGGACAGCGGCTGTTCCACGATCACAAAGTAGTGATCCGTCAGGCCGAAGGTGTGCATGTAACCGGGATGGAGCTTCCATCGACAGGGCAGAGTGGCCACCACATGGGCATCCTCGAACATCTGTTGGCCGTGCGGAAAACAGAGGATAGTGTAAGCCGGTCCAGATCGGGTCATTGTGGTGCCCAGGTTGTAGACTGTGCCGCTGGGCATGATGTGCGGATGCGAGGTGTGGTTCACCACGCCCACAAAGTCCGTGGTGCAGATTCGTGCCTCGGTGGCCAGTGTGCAGGGATTTATTCTGAAATATTACGATTGAAAAAACAATTTTAGTATGAGAAGAATTTGAAATTCCGAAAGAGGTGTCGGTTCTGCCCCAACGGTCGGTTTTACCCCGACCTTTCTTTTTATTTTAATAATGAAACAACACCATTTTGTAAATTAACGATATCATAACTGTTTCTAGTTGGTGTAAATATATATTGTAAAGACCAATAAATCAAAAGATTATAATATTTTATTTTTTCGACCAGTGGTCGGTTTTGCCCCATCTATTCTTAACACAGATTTTTCCTTTTCCATTTCGATTACAATAAAAATGAACTTACCGGTGCATAAAGGGAGTCTCGGTGAATGTGTAATACTGGTCCCCAAAGGGGTAGATAGATATCATCGAGTTGTCCGTGCCACTGTCCGGTCGAAAAATGGCCGCGAACCTGTCGAAGATTGAGTGGCAAGGATCCGGCACAGCTGCCGTCCCAAACTCGGTGACCACAATCCGCTGGGCAGAACGATTCTTCCGCAGCGTTTCGGTGTCCACGAATCGATTCTGGTAGGTGACACGTCCGTTTTTGATGGCAAATCGATGCAGCAAAGCCGAGCAGTCGAAGAGATGGCCAAAGGTCATGTCACCCACCCTCCAACTGCCTGGTCCATTGCGCAGCAGACTGCCGCTAATCCAACGCGGTATGTGCCCACTGTGGTGACCCTCGATGGGATCCACTATCTCCCGCTCGCAAGATCGCAACCACACATCCGAGGAGCAATTGGGATAGTGGCGACCATTGCCATCCAGTCGCTCCGATTGGGGATCATTTAGCTTTTCATCGTATTTCACCTGCAAGAAAGGTGGTGGGTTGGTTGGTTTAAGTGCTCTTGGCCACCTTGATTGAACGCCCAAGCCGTGGATTAGCAGGGATTATCCAGTCGGCTGGTGGCCCGATTTCCCAAACATTCCAAACATTTCATCAGCTGGAAACGTTCTCAAGGACCTCTATGGGGTCTCGACTACAGTATTTACCAAGTAAAAGTTACTCCAAAGTAGGGCCTATTTATTTTATAATGATTTTTGACCTTCTTTAAGAATGCGTAAAAAGATTTGGAATAGAACAAAAGACTCCCAAAGGTATCGTATTTAAATAAGTGATTATATATTTCTATCTATACGTAAAAAAAAGTATTTGTTTCAATGGAAAATTATTAGAAACAAGAGAGAACGCTATAGTCGGGTTGGTGTCCCGACTTCTAATACCCGTCACTCGGCTAAAGGGATTGCAAGGGAGATGGAGATATAAACTTTGATCAGCAATAACTTTTTAACGAATGGTCCGATTTAAAAAATTTCTTCTACATTTCGATAGGTATTGATAAACACAACAAAACTGCATTTTTACTTTTCCGAAATATTTAATTTTTTAAAATCGTATATTAGCTATTGTGGGCGTTAGAGGGGGCGTGGCACCTTTTTGAAATAAACTTGCGCTGCGTAGGAACTCCAAAAATCTTCATTCAAAATGCCAATCTTCTAGCTTTTATAGTTTCCGAGATCTCAGCGTTCATACGGACAGACAGACGGACAGACGGACAGACAGACATGGCTAGATCGACTCGGCTAGTGATCCTGATCAAGAATATATATACTTTATAGGGTCGGAAATGCTTCCTTCTAGCTGTTACATACTTTTCCACGAATACAATATACCCTTTTACTCTACGAGTAACGGGTATAAAAAGTGATATTTTTTAAGGAGCCCCAATTAAGCCCTTTGGTTTCTTTAGCTAATTGTGGTCCGCATAATAAACCCTAGGATCCATTTCAAATTCTGTCAGCAAGTTTTCGGTAGTTTTTGGAAGCCTTGGTAAAATTTTGAAAAATTCTGTAGTTTTAAATTGAATCCCCCAGTGGATGATTTGTCCATTAACCGACCGCAAAGAAGTCACGCATAAAGCTCTTGAAAACGCCGGCTGCCATTGCGATTGGGTATTCCAAGTGTGAGTCGGGGATCTCCAAGGGGTAATCCAAACTGTGAATGATGCAATAGTAGTAGTCCAAATCCAAAACCTAAACCGAAACCGAGTTCACGTGGCCGGTCCGCTTGCAATAAGAACCGAATGACAACTGGCAAGTGCTCCACGGGGCTCGCACCTCGTCACTTTGGTTAGGGGATGGATGTGGATGGGCCATGTGGATGGCGAAGGCGGCCAATTGGAGGCAACCGACCCAGCATTATTCATAATTTTGATTGACAGTCGACGTGGCCATGCCGTTGGAATATGTCCATTGACGACAGACTGAGACCCATTGCAATGGGCAATAGGCGCAAAGACAAGTGGCTCAGCATTTTTGCCGCTTCGGTAAACCACCATATTTTCAGGGGCGAAGCGGAGGGTTTGAGTGCTGTTCTAGAGGGTGTAATACATATGTAGAGCTAAGCAACATTTTGTGGTGGACTGGTGGCACCCACCATTTCGAACAAGGAAATCTAATACACCCCACTGACTGACTTTTGCGACTGACCTTGCTCCAAAGTAACTGGGTATCTTGTATCTCCCGCAGAAGCAGAAGCCAAACAGACTGGGAAAACGGATCACCAACAAAATGATGAAGTAAGTACCGACTTAACCTAAGCTTTTAATCAGCTTGTGGACTGCGGATTGCACACACCCAGCACAGACTTAAGTTCACGATCAAATCAATTAGGGTTCTGGGGGACGTATAGGTCTATTTTCATTTATTCCAATGCATAATACATATAAGGCTGAGCAGGTGCACTATTTTCAAACGCTACCGCTTCTTGAGGTAACAAATTGATTTTAATTTTGAATCTCGTGCAGCTGTAGTTACAAATTTAACTCAAGTCTTCATAAAATTGTAATTTCTTGTACGTCTAGTACATTTTTTTGTAGTTATCAATTTAATTTGGTTTTTTTAATTTTTTTAGATCTATTAGGATTTACATTAAAATAAGAGTAAAACATTTTAAAATAAATGTAGTGGCGCTGTATTTTTAGGGAATTTTGTAAAATGGAGTAAACGATAGTTCATTTTTTACAAACTATGAATATGAATTAGAATATATAGAAAATAGTTTATTTTATAATATACGAAATGTTACTCTGCACAATTTTTATACACGTTTTTATTATTTTATCGTTCGAGTGAGCACTGTAAATATTTATGAAAATTAATTTAAAATATGTAGGTTAATTGTTAAGGGGAATAACACAATTGGTTATTGAAACTAAAATAATTTAAGTTTATTATAAAAGTAACGGTCGCTTGTCATTTTAAAATAATTACCGTTGAGAACACAACTTTCAAGTGTTGGAAAACGCATAGCGAACAGCTGACGGCTGACAGTGAACCAAAACAGAACGACGCAAAAACTGGACAAAACCGAATTCACCTGTAATTCGGTGGCTATTTAGCGTCCCACTGACCCCATTTAACCCGTGATCCCCGCCAGCTTCAGCCCACCGGAGGACACGGAGTTTAGCTCGTTCCGCGGAGCCCAGGAATGTGACCAGGCATCTGCATTCGGTGGCGACTTCGACTTTGGCCACTCCTGCTTCACCCACTACGGCTGCCCCAGCGACATGAGCAACGGAATCGGACCCCGTGGACGGGGTCACCCGTCCGCCAGGGTCACCGCCTCCGCCAGCAGGATTCCCCGATGCGCCCCGAGTCCTCGCCAAACGCCCCCAGTGGCTCACTCGCCCAGGCCAAGCTACTCCTTTCGCCCGATTTTTCACGAGAGGAGCAACCACGAAGACGACCAGGTGCTCACCCAGCAATTGTGGAAGCTGGCTCGCAAGTCGGGAACCCTCAATCTCTCCAACAAGGCGTTGGCCAGGGGTGAGTCCACAGGGCGGAATTATTCCTGTAGTCGAACCTCTGTAACTCGAACTTCAAAAATCCGTTAAATTTGTTTACCAATTTTTATTTTTGAAAGCCGTTTTTCTTCTTTAAACGGAGAGATTTAAATTAAAATTATTATTTTATTGTTGAAGATTTTTAAAAGAACTTAATTACCAAAATATTTAACAAAACAATTCATTATCTGTAAAATACATTTCAGAAAATTATATATACCTTTCTTAAAATTTAAATTCGATTTATTTCGCTATACTTTTGTTTTTAGAAAACATTATTTGTCTATGAATAAATAGGTACTTTTTTGTTAAAACACTAAAAATAAATAAACAGATAAAGATATTTATCTTGCCAATATAAATATCTTGATTTAACTTTCTTTTACATTCCTATGAAGTTTATTAATTTCAAATTTTGTGAAAAAGTATAATGAATATAGACGAAACAAACTATAAGAAATCCTTAATTCCGTAAATCCTGAAATGATTCGAGTCACAGAGTGTCGACTATACTTATACACTTAAAAGTATGTAGCTGCATACTTACATTGAGGGGCTTGTAAGCAGTGGTGACCCAGGAGCAACTGCGTCGCTGGAAGTCCAATGTCAGACCACGCATGAATCAGGAGGGGTGTCATCAATCAATGGAGCCCCGGCCTCGTTGACAGCAGCGCCTTGTGGTTCCAGTTCATGTGAGGTAATAGCGATAGCTATCTCGAACTTGACCTTGGAGGCGGCCGAAAAAGGCATGGAACATATTTGCCGCTTCACTGGACAGCATCCGCGCCTCGAGACGATCACCATAAAGGTGCTCCAGCGGTGCGTCCAACGACCAGTCATCGCTCGGTTCAATCAGCCCAGTGAGCTGAACGACATCGGTTGTGTGACTCTACATCCAACCATCTCCCAAGATTGCGTCCTCCAGGAAAAAGCTCACCTCGTTTTGTATGTGCGGTCCTTATCCGCGAAGGCGACGCTACTACCAGATCCGCGAATTCCAGATGGCCTCCTCGGCGGACGAGCTGGAGAGCGAGGATCCGGATGATGAGCTGGAACTGGATGATCCTGATCCTGAGCCTTCGTCGCGCGCTGAAGCCTGTAGTGTTGTGATTTTCCCGGATAAGCGTTCTCTAATTGACTTCAAAACTTATCATTTCAGTGCCCGAACGACTCTACGACATCAACGAGGCGGATACGGAGAGCAAGGCCGTGAATCTGGAACAGCTGACGATCAAGGAGGAGGACGCCTGGTGGAACCAAGTGCCATTGAACAACCTGGACCTGAGCTCCAATACCCTAACGCACATATCCCCCAAGATCGAGAACCTGCAATCGCTGACCGTGCTCACTGTATGGAATTATAATTATAATTTAATTGGAGTACTGACAATGTAATAATAATTTTTTTTAGTTGCACGATAATGCGTTGGTGGAGCTACCATCGGAAATCGGAAAGCTGGAGAAGCTCTTGCGCCTCAATGTGAGCCATAACAAACTCAGCCAGCTGCCCCGTTCGATCTACAGTTTACCTGAGCTGCGACACCTCAACATCTCGTACAATGAATTTAACGAAGTCGATCCGGACATTAGTGACCTTCACATGCTCGAGTTTCTGGTGAGTTTAGATTCAACAATTTTAGTTCTTAAAAATATATATATATATTTTAAAGGCTAGGAAAATATATATATAATTGTTAAAGTACCTATACTAAAATTTTATTTTAATCTTAACATTATTATTTTAATCATGATATGGAACTATTTCTAATTTATAAATAATTACTTATTAAAGTAAATTCGTCAAATAGGAAAGATGGATTTACCATCTAATTTAGTTTTAAAGAAATCTTATTTTAAGAGCATACTATTTTATCTATAACTTTTTAACAATTTGGAAAAAATAATATATAGCTATAGTTTTAAAGACAATTAATTTACATAAATCTGGTTGTGGCGTCTTATCTGACTAATACCATCCGATATATTCTCCCTTAACCAACTGCTTGCTAACCCAATTGTAACGAAAGGACGGCGGGCATAACAACATTCAATCCCTGCCCGGCGGCATTGGTTTCCTGGTGCGTCTAACTGCGCTCCTGTTGCCCTATAATCACATCAAGGAACTGCCGCCCGATCTTGTTAACATGCGCTGTAAGTGCTTGTCCGTCCTTTAATATTTACTAATCCAAGTACAACAATCTCGGGGTATAGCATTGCAAAAGATCGATCTAATGCAAAACGACCTGACATGCTTGCCGGAGGATATGGGCCTACTGAGGAAGCTGGAATGCCTTTATCTGCAGCACAACGACATCTTGGAGCTGCCCGAGTTCGAGGGAAATGAGACCTTAAGCGAGCTTCATGCTAGCAATAATTTTATAAAGGTAATTTCTTACTACACCCAGTTATCAAAAACTATTAAAGCAGAATACCTATATACCTTATACCATATTAGACCATACCAACGGCTATGTGCAGCAACTTGCCACATTTGAAGATACTCGATCTGAGGGACAACAAGATCACCGAGCTGCCCGACGAGCTGTGCCTGCTGCGAAATCTGAACCGCCTGGATGTGTCCAATAATACGATCAGTGTGTTGCCAACCACTTTGTCCTCTTTGGCCCACTTGATCAGCCTGCAGGTGGAGGGGAATCCCATAAAGACGATCAGGCGCGACATCCTGCAGTGTGGAACGGCGCGGATATTAAAAACGCTTCATGAGAGAGCCTTGGCCAAGTCCAAGGAGGAGGGAGGTGGCTCGGATGTTGCCTCCACATCAGCGGGCATTAGTGTAACTCGTTTGCGAGCTGGCCAATCGGACTCTGGGGAAATACCCGGAAACTTTCCGGATAGGTATGCATATAGAGCTTTTCTTTCAGAGAGGATCACCACATTGATCTCCGCCGCTGTAGCTATAATCAACAACAACAACAGGATGGGTTCCAATATCAGTGTCCATATTCATACCAGCAGCAAATCCAGCAGCACTTTTGTGTCTACGAACCGCTTAGGAATTGCCAGGAATATGATCGCCAGACCCAGGGACACATTTATGAGCCTGAGTGCTGCCAGAGGCAGAGCCCACATTTTATGCAACAGCAGCAGCGACCAGAATATTCCCATGCAAATTGCTTTATGTACCACCAGCAGCAACATCGGCAGTTTTCCTATGGGCAGATGGAATCCTCTCGCTCGGCTGTGCATCCACGTTGGGTGTAGTGTATCGCCAAGTTTCAAGATTAACACATATGACCATTAATTACATCGTATAGATTGTGGCCCTAACTAATGCCTACTTCAATCTTTTTTTTATCTTGTAGATACAAGTTACGTCATACACGCACATTAGCTGTCAATCTGGAGGAGCTCACTGAAGTGCCCGATCAGGTGTTCCAGATAGCCAGAGATGAAGGAGTGCATGTGGTGGACTTTGCGCGCAACCAGCTGAGCACCTTGCCCAATGGGTAGGCCAAATGGATCCCATCCCATTGATTACTGCTGTAACATTCAATTATTTTCAGACTGCAACTTATGAAAGATCTGGTCACAGAGCTAGTACTTTCCAACAATCTCATCGGCTATGTGCCGCAGTTCATCTCCCAGTTTACACGTATTTCTTTCCTGAATTTGTCCAACAATCTGTTGAATGACCTGCCCAAGGAGTTTGGTGTTTTAAACACTCTGCGTGAACTGAACATTGCGAACAATCGGTGAGTTCAGATTGATCATCTTGAGATAAGGAGTTCCATAAATGTATCCTCTTCTTAATTTCCAGCTTTCCGTTCATCCCCAACTGCGTGTACGAGCTGCAAGGTCTGGAGATTCTCATCGCCAGTGAGAACCACATAAAAATGTTAAATGTATCGGGTCTGCAGAGCATGCCACGTCTGAGTACATTGGACTTGCGCAATAATGATATTGATGCAGTGCCGCCCACCTTGGGGAATCTGACCAATATAACGTAAGGAAAATTAATATTCCTATGGCCAAACTAATTTCACTTCTAAATTCCAGCCACTTGGAACTGGTGGGCAATCCGTTTCGTCAGCCCCGCCATCAGATCCTGATGAAGGGCACCGATGCCATCATGTCTTACTTGCGCGATCGCATACCAACATAGAAGAAGCAATCAACAACACACTTCACTAGCAATATGTTTATTTTGACGAAAAGCTTAATGGAAATTATTAGATTCCCTCGACCATGCCCACACACAATCCACCTTCCAATCTGGGTTGGCTGTGTGTGGACATGGACAAGTGGAGACGAGACAAGTACAACATAAGACACACACCATGTGCATCCACCAACTGAACTAGTCTGCATGTCGCAATACCTATTGCACGTTGTTAATTCTGGCCGAGCATCTAAAATAAATGGGAATAGTAGAGATCCGTGGTGTGTCTTGCGTTTCACTTTTGTTCCACCACTTCGCTCCGCAAGCGCTTGGCAAGATTGCGTCTGAGTTGGAGGGCAGCGTTCTCCTCGGCCTCCAGAGGTGCTGGCATCGAGAGCTCCTTGGTTTGGCCGCCGTTCTCCAGCAGCTGCTGGGCCACCAATGCGGAGCTGGGACGAGCTCCCTCCGGTGCATGTGGAGTGCCGCGGGACATGGTCTCTTGCAGCTGCTTGGCCCGCGTCTGCTTCTTAATCTCCACGATCTTGTCGCGTTGCTGGCGCAGGTACTCCTGTCGCGAGACCACATCGCTGGGGTCCACATGATCCTCCTGCTCGAAGAACAGATTCAAACGCTGGAACTTGTCATTAACCAGTTCCAAATTGGACTCCTGCTCTGGAGTGAGAGCCGCTTCCGGACTCTCCAGTTCGTCGGCCACCGTCTTGGCTATCATTTGTTCGACCTCGGAGGCGGTATCACTGTTAAAGGTATTACATATTAGTCATTGACAATATTACTTTAATAAAAATATTTTAAAAATATAATTTTGAAGATTATTAAAACAAAACGTTAAATTATACTAATGTAATGTGTGTAGGTAGCAATAGGGATCCAATAAATTTAAAAACGATCAGAACCGGACAATTAGTTCCAAAATATAGGTTTATAATGAAAAGATAATGTAATAATACAAAATATAAACAAAACAAGAGAGAACGCTATAGTCGGGTTGGTGTCCCGACTATCAAATACCCGTCACTCAGCTAAAGGGTTGGTGTCCAGACTAACTAATAAACGTAACTCAGCTAAAGGGAGTGCTAGGGAGATGGAGATAAAACTTTGATCAGGCATAAGTTTTAAACGAATGGTCCGATTTAAAAAATTTCTTCTACATTTCGATAAGTATTGATAAACACAACAAAACTGCATTCCTACTTTTCCGATATATTAAAATTTTTCAAATCGTATATAAGCTATTGTGGGCGTTAGAGGGGGCGTGGCACCTTTTTGAAATAAACTTGCGCTGCGTAGGAACTCCTAGAATCTGCATGCAAAATGCCAATCTTCTAGCTTTTATAGTTTCCGAGATCTCAGCGTTCATACGGACAGACAGACAGACGGACAGACGGACAGACGGACAGACGGACAGACAGACATGGCTAGATCGACTCGGCTAGTGATCCTGATCAAGAATATATATACTTTATTGGGTCGGAAATGCTTCCTTCTAGCTGTTACATACTTTTGCACGAATACAATATACCCTTTTACTCTACGAGTAACGGGTATAAATACATCATTGAGTTTAATAAATATGGGCAAAAACGATTTGTCATTAGGCGAAATACAATTTTCTTCGCAATTGCATAAGACGGGTATATTTACGACGAACCCTAACCATAACCCACCCTGGATCCGAGGACGCGTCCGCACTGCGGTCATCCCCCTCATCGGCGGTACTTTGGGCTAATTGATTTTTCTCGATGAGATCTAGCGCTTGTAGCTGAAGCTCCACGTTACGTTGCGTCATCATGCGTATGAATATCTTGAGGTCGTTGGCGGCCCAAATCTGAAAGATGGCATCTCGAGGACACTACTGCTACGAAATCTGCAAATGCACTTACCTGCTGGAACAGCACTTGATGGAACTGGAAGGGATTTTCGCCCTGACCCTGCTGACGACCCTCGACACAGGCCATTTCGAACTGCTCCGGCGATATCTCCATCTCCTCCATGAAGCTGCCCAGCATGTAATCCACCAGATTCTTGTATTCCTCGTGGATCTGAAGTATATCTGGATTGGTCTCATCCATCGGTAGGTTGGGATCGAAGACTGCACCAAATCCTTGACTTATTGACGCTTACATACTCGGAAAGGATTCTCACCTAAGGACTTTTGCTCTATAAAAGTCTGGAGCGGAGCATTCCAAATGGGTCCGTGCAGAAAGCACACCAGCGAATCAAAAACCCAAGAGTCTTCCACCGACATTTTGGTAACATTTGAAAGAAGTGACTAAACACTACACCGAAAAGTTTAGTCAACATTTGCTGGAAAACATTTGTTTGGTCCTTGAATCAGTTGCCATGACAATGAAAAAACCACCCGACCGACCACCTGACAATCAGGTGTTTGATATATAGTAAATAAAAGAACACTTTGAGAGCTTAGCCATTTGTTTCTGTTTAAAAACTATTAAAAACTATTATTTAATTTACTCATAATAATAATATAGAGTTATATATATCGCATTTTACGCACGGATGTTTAAACAACTAAATAAAGTATTCAAATTATAGATGTAATGGGTATGTGTGTTAGGATTAGGGATTAGACAGCATATCATATACAATACACGATTCATATAAATACTATGTATAAACTATAGTGTTGTCGCTTTACGTTTACGTTTAGTTTTCATTATCATTTTCATTTGTGTTCGTTTCGGTTTCGGTTTCTCTTAATCTTCATTCTTGTTCGTGCACTTTGCGAATGCGTCTTGTTAATGTTGGTTGCTCAATCAATCAGACAAACAAAAACATCAACTTGGAAGGATAAATGTATGGATACGTTCTCCACGGCTATATTAGGGGTGTATTTTATAGGTATAGATCGTGGACTTCTGGGCAGGGGAACGATTGGTTGCTCGAGGAAACCGTTTGCAGTGACAAGTTCTTTTAAACACTAAAATAAATAAATGTAGTACAGTACGCAACGCATATGGCAAATACGATTATTAACAAATAACTTTATTAGTTTGTCATTGTGGTTGTGGGATGTCGATCGGTTTGAGTGAGAGCGAGCGTATGCATGCGTTGGGTGGAGAGTGGAGTGGTTCCAAGTGAGCCCTACTACATTCGTTTAATACAAATTAATATTATCGTTAAATACGAAAAAAAAACTTACACGAGAACTCAAGAAGACTATTTTACTTTACTTTATTGTTATTTGTTTGCTGATGTTCGTTTTTTACCCCACTTTAGTTTAACTTTACGTTCTATTTGTTATCATTATAATTATTTATTTATTGATGTGTGTGTGGTGAGTGTGTTTCAATAATGCAAGGGTAGCGCAACAATTGTTTTTAATTACACAGTCAGACAACGCTTCTCAAGTTTTACCTACTAGAGTTTGAATTTCAATCTGCTCGATAATGTGCAAAGCTTTCGATATATCCAAGATCAATTGTTTGGGTTTAATGTCGGCGTCAGTGGTGCAAGGGCAGTTACCAACTCTAATCGCGTATTGAGACTGACTAAATTATATACAAGGTTCATTGGGTTCAAGTGTTATCTGCGTCTAACTCAAGGGGGTTAACAAAATTTGTCAAGTTGGCTGCCATGGTTGGTATTTAGAAAACAATTAAAAAAAAAAACAATTAAAAAAAAAAACAATTAAAAAAAAAAACAAATAAAAAACACTCAATCTTAATGAAATACATATTTCACTGCTTTGGGAGTAGTTAAAAATGTCAATTTAAAAGGAACACCATATATTTACGTTGTTAACAATTTTACAGCGCTGTTTACAATAGAAACTTTTATAAAGGGTTCTGCGATAAGAAGTGTTTACTCAAATTGTCAGTTGAAAACAGCGCTATGTGTGATAGTGCAATTGGCAGGGAATCGTTCTCATAGGTAAAGATAGTAGAAATGAGTAATTCTAAGCATTAGAACTAAGCTAGACAAGACACGTTTTGCAATTGTTCTTCAAATACCACCGCGCCAACTCCACAGGATCTGTTAACTGCTGTGATACAAGGGACATTGCGAATGGATGCTGTCTGTATACAAATGTCCTTCACCACCTGACGGCACCTCCCCACTGCTGTTTCTTTTGTGTGGGATTTAACTACTAAATACATTTTATTTTGGTTTGTTTCGTTAATGCTTTTCCAAGTCTCGAGCAACACCCACTCGAATGCATCTCTGCCTGTGGATGCTGATCAGTTTATAGTTATCTGTGTTTTCATATGCATATATATTTGAATATATATATTTATATGTAGTTATTTAATTTAGTAAAGTAAGATTTATAATTTCTCGTTTACTTTAGGTGTTTTTTGCTTTCTCCTTTAAAATAAATTTTATGCTAAAATTTAATTGTATGTTTTCTTGTTCGATCTTACATCGTACGGCTGTCTGCTGTGCTGTCCTGTCGTTGCCGCCAATGCAATCCTAACATTCGTTGGTGTGTGTGTTGGGGGTCTGTGTGTTGTTTGTTGTTTGTTGTATGCCGTGGTTTGCTGTGTTCTGTTATGTGTGTACTAATTTATAATTGATGCCGCTGTATTCATCATCTGCCAACTATGCCAGACGCGCGCGCTTTTGTGCTTGTGGCCCCTCGGAGTCCTCGTCCTCCTCGTAGTCATCCTCTCCAGAATCACTCTCGTAGTCCACCAGACCCTGTGGATGGTAAAGGAAACCGCATAAATAATGGATCTATGTGCTATATATAAAAAAGCTTAATGTCTAAATATATTTTTGCAGCTTCATAATTAATTAAAAATTATTTTAAATAGGTCAATTACAAATTAAAACTTGATCATTGTACGACTTATCTTGAAACATTCAGACGAGACTTTAGAAATTACATCCAGAGAGATACTTATACATTATATGAGGTCTAAACCCTTCTATAAATGACTTCTTATTAAAAAGAAGGAACCAGTGCTGATTTCTTTGTTTATAAATAAATTAATCGACTTCATAAGCGTTGGCTCTGCATTTAATATGCATTGATTTACCTTTTTGCCTGTCGCCTTATCCGCCTCGCTGCTGGCAGCTTCCGTACTGTTCGCATCTTGCTCTCCACTGACCGGGCTACTGGCATCATCGCTGGGCGGCAACTGGGCGTCGGCGCTCTCGATATCCGGACTGGAGACAGCCGGAGCTGGAGACAGGTTGGGCGAGCTGCTTGTGGCCGCCGCCGCCGTCACAGACGCCGCCATGGCCGTGGCGATCGTTGAGAGAAACTGAGAAGCTGCCACGGCGGCCACTGTCGCCGAATCGCACAGAGATGCGGCCGCTGATGAGCCGGGCGGCGAGGACGAGGACGAAGAAGATGAAGACGATGACGCCGATGAAGAGGACGTGGATGCCTCCAACGACGAGGATGACGAAGAGGGCGATGCGCTGGCTGCAGCCGATTGCGACAGCTCCAGCTCCTGGCTTTGTGGTGCGTCCACGCTGCTCAGCTGCTGTTGCAGCTCCGCAATTTCGGGCTGTGTCTGTTGCTGGAATGGGTTCTGCTGCTGCTGTTGTTGCTGATGGTGCTGAAGTGCAATGTTGGCAGCGGCGGCTAAATGCACTGCCGCCTGCGTCTGCTCGTCGGCTGAGATCGCCTCGGGGCTACTGCTGCCACTGGCCACCGGAGCGCCCGACGAGGCGGATGTTGCAGTGGATGACGCGGTGGAGCTCAGGTTACCCAGCAATCCACTGTGCGGCGACGTACTGTGCGGCGGAGATGATTTCTGCTGGTTTTGCGTTTGCGGGCCATTCTTTTCGCTGACGGCTAAAGGGAGAAGAACAGACAATACATTTAAATAACAGGGAAGAACTTTTACGAAAGAGTTAACTTAATGAACCCATACCGGAATGTTTCATTAATCTTTAAACTATGACTTTTGGTATACTTACATTTCATGACGTTGTTGTAAGTGTCGATCTCCTCAGTGAAATCGTCCTCCTCATTAAACCACATCTCCTCCTCTTCCTCCATTTGGCGCTGATCTCGACGAAACCGGCCACCGCTACGGATGATGGGCAGGCCACTTTAAGATAATACACCCAAATATTTTCACATTGTGTTGGAGCACAAGGCGCTTTATCAAGACTCACCCGTCCGTTCGGTTCTCCATCTTGTCGCGGTCCTTGAGCCGATCCTGATACTGATCGTAGCGATTCTTCAAGTACTTGAATGTCTGCACATATTCGATGCAATCAAATATCTTGCTAAAGTTCTCCACGAAGTAAACGCACAGAGTACGGATGTCCTCGAGTTTTATAAACTCAAACAGCTCCAGGATAGCAGATTCTAGCAGATTGTAGCGGCCGTTGTTGCGAATGAAGGCATCCACCACCGGTTCAAACAGATTGCACTTGACAATGTGTCTATAAATAACAATTGACCAATTACCATATGATTTAACAATGAAAAAAACAAAACGCGACTCTTACCTATTGTAAAACTCATCTTTTAGCGCAATTATCTTGCGCAGCAGTCGCAGAGCGCCGAGGACAAGGAACGTGTGTGTGCTCTTCATCAGCACCAGAATTCGCTTGAGGAGATCCTTTTGCAGCAAAAAGTTTTTGATGTGATAACTGTGGTGTTCCACGCAGAAGGACAGAATGTCCAGGACGATGCCCAGCAGTTGGGCCGTCTGATAGTCCTCGTTTTGCGGACGGTCGCCCATGGTGTTCAGCATCAATGGAGCTGCAAGCATCGAGCAGTTAGTCGCTGAAAGCGTAATTGTAGACAAGTCGCACTTACCCACTAACGTCTGGACACTGAATTTGTAAAAGAAGTTGAGAAAATCGCCCTTCTCGGTGAGCATGTTCTCCGGTTCCAAAAGGATCTTAACGATTCCCATCAGCTGCACCGCAATACCAAGCTCCGGCTCCGAGTCGTTCAGCATTTGTTCGATGGCAATGTTTAGTAGCATACGCTCCTGTGTGCAAAAAAACCATGTATAAGGACGCAAAAACTATCAAGTGGTTTAGGTTCTATCCCTATTAACTTACCCCCTCTGGCCTGTTGATCTGGTTGAGCGTGTAGTTGCGCACCACCAGCGGCGAGAACTCAACGATGGCCGTAAGGATATCGATGGAAGCCGATTTGGTCTTCTTATCGTTCATCACGAGAGTGAGTTCCAGCGCCTGCAGGATGCCCAGGCAGGTGAGAGTTTTGTAGAACGAGTCCTTGCCCTGCGGCTGCAGGTTTTGGGCAAAGTTGCAGAACTCCTTGAGGAAGAGTACTGTATCGCGGCGTTTCGAATCGATGGTGGCGGGATCCGTAAGCACTGCAAACACATCGAGCAGAAAACGCTCATCGTCCTGGATCATTGTAACGATCTCAACCTTGTTAAAGAAGATAAAGCTGGACAGAGTGTTCAGCATGTTATCCTCGACAAAGACCGACGGTGTGGGCAGGATAATGTCCTGGATGTACTGCACCCGGAACGTCTGATGGATCTTAGCCAGGAGGTCCTGGTTTTTAATCGGCACCGCCTCGCGGAACTTGGCCCACGTCTTCAGATACTGGCGATGCTTCTTGGGCTGAGCCACACTCGGATCGTACTCAAGGCAACCGACCACGTCAAAGATGGTGTCATCCGCAAACATGATCTCGAAGAGGGCGTTCTTATTCAGCAAAAAGATGTTCTTGAAGATCTCGAACAGGTGGTGCAGACCCTCGGTGTTGTCCAGGTCCTCGCACACATGGAACAAGTTCAGCAGCTTCTTGATGTAGCTCTCAGACTCCAGGGCCATCGATAGCTTCTCCTTGCGCAGCGGGGTGGAGAGACAGCTCTGTATCGTCTCCGAAATGTCCTCCAGCCGGGAAAGCTCACAGGGTGGCAGCTCGATGGGCGGCGCAGTGTCCGACATATCCTCAAAGCGCTCGTCCTCCGACTCTTCGACAATGTCCTGGGTGATCTCTACAGAGGGATCCTTGCCTTGCACCTATGCGTTACATTTAAAAAGTAGTTAGTTTTACTATCTCCAATAACTATTCCTTTTTGAAAATAGCATAGTTCTTATATTTACTATGAGCTATAAACTGCTGTATTTGCTTCTTAGAATTCGTGTAATAGAAAGAACACTTTTGGGAAAGTTTCATCGCGATAGCTTTAAAACTGAGAGACTAGTTCGCATAGAAACGGACAGACGGACATGGCTAGATGGACTCGCCTATTTGTGCTGATCAAGAATATATATACTTTATGTGGTCGGAAACGACCAAACGACCTTCTCTGCGTTGCAAACTTCTGACTGAATTTATAATACCCTTTGCAAAGGCTATAAAATGTTAACACTTACCTGACAAATCTTTTCCCATATTTCGTCACAACCCGCCTTTTCCTGGAAACTCAAGGCCAAATCAAAGTTGTCACCCTCGGACCAAACAATCAGCGTGTCCTGTTGCTTTTGGTAAGCGGTATCCGGTTGTATCTTGCTCTCCAAAAGCAGCGATCCATCGGACTCGGCGCGCACCAGAAGCGAGATGCCTGAAAGTAGTGAAGGGATGCAAAAACTTAGACCACATTCGGGGGGTTGGTTGACTGGGAGACCCACCTTTTAACCTGTCCACATAGGTGGAGGACACATGGCCCGTGCCACGATCATCCCATTGGCGTTCCGCATTCAGCGCGTACAACTTGACGCGTCGGCGGGTGTCGGTCGTCATGATGGTGTTGCTCCTCGGAGTGCTTCTGTGGGTTTTTCTCGCTTGTGTCCTTGGGATTTCGTAAAGTTTCGATCGGGACTATGAACGCGAGTTGCTAGCGGCTTGGAACCGTTCCTCTGTCTAGGGGCTATAGGCTAGGCTATGCTACTTGGCTAATTTAAATTAGGATCTTGAATTTAAAATTCAAAGGATTCGGCTAATCTCTATGCTTGACTTCTATATCCATGTTAGGCTACCCCTCCAGCGCCGGGTGGGGACTAATGGGATTGGGATGGGCCCACGACGATACTGCACTGCAAGAATAAAACACAGATAATGTTTAAATATATTTGACTATTAAAAATAGGACAACTTTTTTTTAAAACACTCCAATGTGCGCAAAGTAGTTTATTTTAATTTCGCAAATAACTATATGACAATAAACACAGAGTGTACCTTAATTGCTCAACCAATATCTGACGATATAGAATATTAATTTGTAAAGTGTATTTTTGTTATTTTTACCCAGATATTTATAACATATTGAACACAAATAAATGTTACTGGTTCTCTATAATTATTCGCTAGTACAGGACTTCACTATAATTATTTCCTACTGCAGTAGTAAGAAAGTACTTTAATATTTTGCACAAAACACGGCAATTATTCCAGGTTCAAATTAACACCAAGTGTAAATGGTTGTTTCACAGGCTTATGAAATGGTTAGCTACACAAAATCATACAATAAACCTTTGAGCTTTAGATAAGTAATGGTTATAATATTACTATTGAGGTTAGGGTCTTGTAAATGCATCTTGTATCTTATCTATAAGGTTTTTGCAACATTTCATGGGAAGTTTTGCGATGAATGAAAATGTGAAAGCTACGTTCGTAGTGTGTGTTTTGGGGAGAATGATGTGTAGAGAGAAGCCGAGTGAAGACAAAAAAGACTGAGATGCAAAATGCCAAAAATAAAAGCAGAAAAATAAAAGAAATGTGCTTTTGCCCGGTCTGTTTACAAACATTAAGCGTTTTCCATTAGATCTAGGCCTTTCGCAGTGTGCGTCTGTATCTGTGCGATGAGTGGGGTTACTGTATACTATATCTGAGCAACTATTATCGCTGCGCTTTCGCCTCACGGCGAGTGCAAACACGCGCGCGAGGAAAACAAACAGCGGCGAGAGCGGGTGAGTAAAGGAGCGGGAGTCCGGGGAGCCAGCAGAAAACTATCCATTCTCTTACACAGAAAAAAATACTGGCACCGTAATTAATATTTTGATTTTCGTATCACAGTAAAGGGTTAAATATGGATTTGTATACATTTTAACATAAAAGAACATAAGGGTCTTTCCAAATATTTAGTCATCATAACTTTGAAGAAACATAACCCGAAACGTGAAAATATTAAAGAAAGTAAATGCTCAAAAATTATAGGCAAATTCATAGAAGCCATGTTTTCAGCCATATCAATTATTTCTTTTCGTGCAAGGTGAAAATCAATGGGCAAGTGTAAAATAATGTGCGAGTAAACAAAAGAAGCAAGAGCTACGTCATCGTTGTAGAGCGCCACCTCAAAGTTGTCTATCCACCGCAAACATTTACGTCACCTCAGATCGACAGCGAAAAGCCCGCTACACACACCACCCCCACCACCCACCGTACTACCCATCCAAGGTTGCAAGACGTTGAGAAAATGCGTGCTTCGCAATTTCAACACGATTTGCAAAGCGATTAAGGAGATCCCAGATACGAACCGAAATACTATACTATACCTATGTATACTACCCCATACCAGTTCCAATAAAGCGCCATAGGCCAATTCCGCACTGATAACGACCGGAGAATCGAGCGCGAGAGCCGGAGATTTCACACTTGTAGGCCCTCTAGAATCTGAATAGGAATCGAAATGGGTACCAAAACAAAAGCAGCAATTCAAAACAAACGTCGCGAGCGGTTTACGCAATCAGCTGCGAAAAAACACGAGAATGCTTATTTCCAAGTGCCACAGCGCCAGAGATTTTGGTTATTATTAATTTTTATTAATAACCAAGCAGAAGGTTGCCAAAGTGCCGAGAGAAAATCTGTGTGCGAAAAAGTGCCCTGGAGTCGAGTCATCGATAAAGTCTGACAAATATGACAAGTTGGCAATATTTTTCGGCCCTGGCAACAATTATTTTTTATTGGGGAGTAATAGAAAGAGATACAGTTACAATCCAGATTATTTCCGCTTAGATTCTGTTTTCTTTTTATCAAATGTCACGTGTACATAAGATCTCTTTTTGGTTCTTGTTATTTGAATATGGATTGCGATTTGGACAGAAAAAGGTTTTAATAAACAATTCGGAAATCTTAAACCTTCTTCGTTAAATTGTAAACATAACCGTATAGCATTTTTGAAAATTTCGATAGTTGAAATGTTCAAAGTGGCTCAAATAATCTAGAATTTCTAAAAATGGGTGTTCTTTTAAAAAGATGAGCTGAGAACCCGTCTAATGCGGTATTTTTTTTCATTAAACTTTAAAAATAAACTGACAACCTACAATTTAATGACCTTTGGTACCAGGTCACTAAAATTACCGTAATCCTTTTCGAGTTAGTAAAACTACAGCTATGCACTATTTGAACCGCAACTGTAAATGTTAAATTGGAGTCTCGCGTCTCTCTTCCTGTTCTTCACGCACACAAACACACGCGCTCGAAAGCTGCAAGTGTCCGCGAAGGCGTGAAAAAGGAGAGAGCGTAAAAGGTGGGAGGACAAGAGCAAAGGATGCAGGACTCTATAGGAAAAAAAGCGGTCCAAATTGGACTCGCGCCTGGTTCCCTTTCGTTAACTTCTTGCTTTCTTCCTCTAGCAATGAATAATGCAGGGCCAGAAAGAGAAGGACAACGAAAGGGGGGATAAGGAGTTTGACGATTACGAACGCGTCGTATCTTGTTTTTGCATGCATGACAATGTGTGCAGAATACGCGCGCGCTCACACTAACACATTCGCAAAACCGAAGGCGTGTGCATGTATGCAATTTTTTTGGGGTGGTATTGGGAGGCAAGGGAAGGAAGGAAGGTGGGGAAAGAGACGGGTGGAGAACTCGAAAATTTCACAATTATAAACACTCTCCGGTGCGATTGCAATGTCAGCCAATTTCCTATGTATATTTTTTTTTTAACTTTTTTTTTGTGCTAAACAGTTGATGTATTTTCATACGCGATACACACTCAACGCGATACAGACACACACACCGCACCAACACAGACTCAACGTCTGGCAAGTACATCGCTTTTTCGGCCGTCTCTTTTGCGGTTCATTCAATAAAATTATTGCGAATGGCAGGCGCAAAACAGAATCGCACAAATTGCAGCGTATTGTGGGGAAGAAGAGGCGTGTGGTAAAGAAAAATGCCGTCTCCCCACCACACACACACTCACACTTATACAGGCACACTACACGCGCACACCCACGCACGTTTTTGTTGTTGTTGCAAACAGAATTTGTTTTGATTCGATACTTTATTTATGTATCTACGTATATATAGCAACAGCGATTCCGCATTTCCGCGATATTCGCCACCGATTTTGCATTTAATTGAAACGCACACAAGACGCAGGGAAAAGAAAAACAGACGACGGCAAACTCACCACGCTGCGCGAAACCCAACACACTACACACAGCGGAGAGCGAAGAAACTCAACACACGACGGTTTGCGTTGTTGCATAAAGTGCGATAAAAAGGGGGGTCGCTCGGTAGGGGCAGTACTCCTCGCTCGCATCCAGATCGGGATCCAATATGGGCTATAGCCGGG
Organism: Drosophila prostipennis; assembly: GCA_037075205.1. NCBI lineage: Eukaryota > Metazoa > Arthropoda > Insecta > Diptera > Drosophilidae > Drosophila > Drosophila prostipennis. The sequence continues at coordinate 818 of JBAMCJ010007787.1, read as the reverse complement.
ATATATAGTCCGATTCCTGTGCAAGGCCGTAAATCATCCACGGAGTACGTGAGAACACAGTCACAGTAAAAATCAAACACACACACACTCGCACGCAGACAACACAGAAGCCGCAAGAGGGCAAAAGAGAGCGGGAGTGAGAGCAGAAAGAGCAGCAGAGAGAGAGAGCGCGGGGGCAAAAACCAAAAAGTTATACACTCACGCTGCAATTCCTTCTTGTTTCTGGCGATTTTTGCTTTCAGTGCTTCGCACGCTGGCTGCATTCGTTCAGTTTATGTACAATTTACGCTTGCGCATATTTACTGGGGACCACGAATTAGTTTTCGACTAATCTACCTTCCCGGATAATTGTGATTTTGCTATTTTCCGCGGACCGACGCTAGAGCGTTGTCTGACCTCGATGAAGAAAACGATGATAATCGACCGGGGTTGCCAGATATTGAAAAGTCGTTGTACTCGATAGGCAAGTCGAGTGCAGTATTTTTTGATATTTTTGTCATATTTAGGTGATTTGTGTGCGTTTTTAAATTATTTGGGTAAACCAATTTAAAGAACCCCTAAAATTTCCCCTAGCACGTTAAAACCCCATAGCTATGGGGAAAACCCCTATCTGGGAACACTGTAATCAACAGTGAATTGTAACATTAACCGTTATTTTTCAGGTATTTTCTGAGGGTCTATTTGCGGCTGCGGTCACACTTTTGTTTACAAAAAAAAAACCGGGTTCAATTTTTATAAAATAATACAAACAACAATTAGTTATAAGTCGCACGGAGCAAACCTTCGGCTATCTAAAGTTGTACTTCCGGAGCCACAGC
>JBAMCJ010007778.1:0-83996 GCA_037075205.1 Drosophila prostipennis | reverse complement strand
AAAAATTACTTGAATAACTTTGTAATTTACTTTCATTCGTTTATTTTACAGTATGCCCTCCCGCACAAATATATGGATTTAAAGGCCCCAAGTACAGTAGTACCTGTCGCACAATTCACAAAGAACGCTGTCCCCACGCGCCTTTGCCACCGTGATCTTCACCTCCAGGTCGTCCAGTCGCATCTGACCCCGATCGTTGGTCCTTACCGACACACAGTGCCCAATCCCAGCCAGTTGGCCGCCTTCACGAAGCTATAGGTCCAAATGATGAGCAAAGTACGGTTTGCCCTTGTGTCACCCTGGTTGCGCCGATCCATAACGAACATGGGGGAAAACAATCGCATCAGCGAGATTGGTAAACTGAAAGAGGTGAGTATGCAAACCGGCTTTTAAGAATACTACTCATTTCAAATTGAAATCTGCTTAGCGGAGAGAAAGTTCAGTTAGTTGATTCAAAGCTTAAGAATTCGCGGTTGCATCGAAGGTAACTATGAAAAGTGTTTGGATAAAAGCTCAACTAAGAAAATTTCAATCTGAAGACTTCGCGTTTCAGTGAGCAACATTTGAAGCTAAAGAATTCGCGTTAAATACGAGTTTTCCAGAAACTCTTATGTTTATCGGTTCCAAAGAAATGTTTGGAATAAAGCTAATCTAAAAACCTTTAAAACCTGAAGAATTCGCGATTTCATTAGAGTTAACTTAAAGTATTGAACGCTGAAGAAATCGCGTTTTCATATTAATTAAACGAAGGGCTCACAGAACAGTTTATATTAAGTTTTTGTATTTAAAACGTAAATGTATACTTACATAAAGTTGACATAACTTCGTATTTCTGTTTAATTTTTAATAATATTAATAATATTACAGGTAACAAGCTTGATTTGGGAGGGCACCCAATACAATACTGCCCTTAGGGCGTATGGAAAGAGAATGAGCCATGAGGGTGATATTGTTAAGGATATTTTGGAGCCGTTCAAATCCGTAAAGATCCCCGAACGATATTACGCCTACTGCATTGGCGAGCCGCACCATCATGACCTGAAATGTTCGCGATATCGCGAACTGACCTTCGAGAGCTTCAAACGATTCCTGCACCGCCACATGATCCCGCTTATTCTGCACTAACTTCAGGTCGTCCATAAACTGCTGGCCATGTGAATGGCCAGCAACCGCTGTTGCTTCGACATCAAGCCTCGTCCTTTTCGCAATCGCAATTGTCCCACGCCGTCCTTCTACACAAAAGAAACTCCTTAGGTGGAAGCAAGACATAACCGAAACACCGGAATAATTCTCTCTTTGGTTTATATTTTATTTTAATAAAGAGTTCTTTTAACTTTAAGGTAGATGACAATATATTATAATTTCTAGTATAAAAGAAAAAGATCTCCTAACGATCAACATACAAAAGTTCTTATATCATATTTTGTGACGAAAAGTCCTTGTACATTTGACTAAATAAATATATTTTATAAAGTTTTTTTATTTACTTCACTTGACAAGATTCTCTTTGGCGATTGATTTTAAGCTGAAAAATATTGTTTTATATGGCTTAATTTAAACAACTTTGTTTGCATATATTTTGCATATTTCCTATATGCATCTGAATTTATTACGTTTGAAAAATATGACACCAACCTAGAAATTTTTTTGTAAAAATCGGACCAAAAACAAATATGCAAAATCCGAGGTCTAGTAATTATTATTCAAGCTGCACAAAATGTATTTTTTATTTTTTAACCGCAAGATTTGTTTGGTAACCAGACAAATATTTACTTATTATAATATTCTTTTAAAATATTTGATTTTACAGATTTAAAATAACATAAGTATTTAATCTACTATAAATAACATTTTGTTTTATAAATAAAATATAAAATTATATTTTAAATTATTAAAATCATGTACGCGGCCAATAAATAATGAAACAAAAATGAAAAGGGTTTCCTACTGCACTTTGACCAGTCGCTTTAGATTGGTAAAAAGACGCAAGGTAAAGTGGTAAATCATCTCCACCAAGCTCAAAATCGAGAATCCCATGAACAAGCCGAAGATACCACCACAATTTGCCAGGAACTCGGTCATGCCGTACAGCTCCGATCGCTTAGAAGTGATGAACTGGCTCTGCTTAAAATATATGGACAGTCGTGACATCTGGGATCCGGGATATTCCTGCAGGAATTCGGTGTCTCCCTCGGCCTGGAGCATTTCCTCCAGATCGAAGTTGGCCTGTGAGATCTCTGTGTTGTAGACAAGGGATGTGCAAGCGGGCATGCAATTACAGGCGGATTCCACGCCTCGCGACTCCTCTCGACCGGCATTCAGAGCTCTCACCCGTTTAAACTCCCTGACCAACAGCTGTCTCTCCGCTCTGTCGTAGCAGTGGATCTTGTCCTCACCGCACACGGGCATATCCATGTTCCTTGGCATCGAGAACTTCACGCACCCACACTTGGTCAGCGTAAAATTGGCCAGGCACTCCAGCTGGCAATTTGATTCGGTGTAAACCTTGAAGAAGCGCAGCGATCGCTCGTGGCTGAGGAAGCACTGTCTACGAATCGGATGGTACTCGGCGATGCCCGATGACATGGTGATCATGCTAGGCTTCACCGCGATAAGCACCTCCTTGCCCATGGGAATCCGCACGAATTGCTTGGACACCTGCGGGACATCATCGGGGGCATGAAGCAGCACCTGTAAATGGCAATTACTCAGATCCTCTTGTTTATATTTTTAAAATGTATATAAAACGCACATAAAATCAAAAATATCATACCTTAAATCCCTGTACAGGTCCTCGGCACGCGTAGTCCACTTCCTGCTTAAAGCTTTGGAGCGCCAGGAAGATTCCGGATCGCGCTCCGGCACTCAAAACCCTCGCCGGAAAGGTTTCCACGTCGCTACCGTGGGCATAGCCCGTTTCCAGAGTCCAGGGCGGGTGACTCGAACTTATGTTTTCCATTTCGAGGGATGCCCCGCTATGGCGGTACTGATAGGTGTCCTCCCGGTATATCTCGGTGGCCCTCAATCCATTGAAGGTATAGCAAATCCCTCCTCCGTTAGAGTTTTTCGAAAGAACTTCTCGCACTCGCCAAAACGACTCAGCCAGCGGCAGTAGAAGAAATACCGATCAAACTGGGGAAGCATCCTTTCCAAAACATCGAAGTAGTCCAGGTCGTCGCCGGCTATTAGAGGCATGTCCTCGTCGATGATCTGCGTGTTGCACACGTGTAGCAGGGTGCGGAACTCCTCCATCTCGAGAGCACTAACATTTTGGGGCTTAAACAGCCGCGAAGCTCGCATTTCCTCGCTGAACTGGCTGTATAGATCGGCATAGGTGGTCTCCTTACCTATAATTATAAAGTTCTTAAGTAAGATTAATGATAGATAAGATTTTTGAAAAGGTAGTTGGAAACTTTGGAAATTGTACATCTACAAACCTTTCTGCTTTAACACTCGTTTGGTCTCAGAGCAAACAGTGACCGCAGGAAACGGGATGTTCCACACGGGCGTAGATTTCTCAGCGAAGCTTACGATCACAGGCTATAAAATTAAATAATATTATTTAATGTATGAAATCAGGTGCTTTTTTATTTTTTGATTTTATCCCACCGTTTCGGTCCACTTGGTGTAGGCACTCAGGATTAACGTTGAGCAGCCGTATATGGAGATCAGGAAAACGAACAGCCAGAAGATGCGCTCCCGTATGGGTCGTTCCCGCTCGCCCAGATATTGGACACCGTGGATGGAGGTATTTTCACAATACTCATGATACGTGGTCATGAATCCCTCGCAGGTAAGGGAACCCGCCTTTATTCTCTTTTTGGAGGTCAGGTCGATACCCCCGTTGCTCTCGAGATCAAAATCCGATTTAGTCATACTATCTATGCCATTCTTGGCCCGCACAAACATAACTCACAAATAATGACTACGGATCGGAAAATAAATAAAATGCGAGTTTTTTTTACCGTTTCTTGGATCAGATTTCTGGGACCTGCCAGATCGTTTGGATTTTTGACTTCGTTTCGCAATGAAAAGCCCGCCTCAGCTGAACAACACTAATGAATTTCTTACGATCATGGATAAGATAAGAACTAACCGAACTAAGAAATTAAAAGCGTTCACTGAACATACATAGAGAAACATACATGTTTACTCCCATTCTATAGGTTGCCATGACTTATTCAAAATTTGACAGCACATAGCAGTAGATAATAAAATAAAAAAAACGGTTTCATTGGTATAAGAAATCCAATAAAATATCCTCAGGAAAACGCTTTAAATTGAAATTAAAGCATACAATGAACAATAGATTCAACGAATAGTTAAAATTAGTTCCATTGAAGATTAAATTCTCAGAATTGTTTTTTCATCAGAGAAATAGTGAAAATTTTGGGAGTTTCGACTTTGGCGTCGAATTCCAAAGACATGAACAATGGTTCACGATGGGGACTATTTTTTAGTAGTGCCGTGACGTATTGAGAGTAGGTTTCAGCGAAAATAATTGAGGTAAGTTCAATTATATTGGCCACGTAATTCAAAATGTCGACAAACATCGGTTTTTTGTATTCTTAGCTATACCGCGGAACCTGTAGGTGATGGAAAATAATTTTATATGAGACTTTTACTCAGGAGCACCCAAATATCATGGAAAACTTGAAATGGTTCGTGGAAATTTTGGGCTGTGTACCTGTGTTATTAATAAAAAAAATTCGGTTGAATTGGGGAATTCTTCAGTAACCACTTGTAAGAAAATACGATTACCAGACGTCGGATTTTATGTGAAATCCTTATTTTTAAATACGCTTTTCAGCCACATTTACTTGTTTAAAAAATGTTTCCATAAAATCAAATGAAGATCTAAGCCTAATCTAAATTGAGCTTTTTAAAAAAATGTGTAAGCTAAAGTATATTTTTGAAATTCGGGCTTAAATAAATTAATTTTACATAAAATCAGACGTCTTATGACTTGAGATATTTTAACATAAATATTTAATTATTTAACATAAGTTGTCGCAACATGATATATGTAGTTAAGCTCGAGGGAGAGTACACAGCATTTATTATTTGCCTCTATTTTTTCGATGGGACTTGGATTTACTATTCTCTCACAAATATCAAATTAAATACCGTGTCCAAATTCAAACTTCCTGCTATTTAACAGATTGGGAATTACCCTAATGCGATAAATACTAAAATACCATCTGCGTCAGTATGTTCACGCGAGTGTTTTTACCCTGTTTGCCCATCACTAAAAAAGACGCCAAAATAATAACAATATAGGTTAATAAAATGGTTACGAGGACTTGCGCGTACAAGGATTGCGAATATTACTATGCCCTCCACGACAGCATGCAGTCGAAGGGAAGAACCCTGTTTGCCTTTCCCAAACAACCGGAAAGGGCGCGAATCTGGCACAAAAATGGGCAAGTGCATCCCAAGATTCCCCAAAACCAGCTATTTATGTGCTCCAGTCACTTCGACCGCAAGTTCATATCCTCCGGTAAAAACCGAACGCTCCTTGTGGGCGAGGCGGTGCCGTATCCGTACGAGGAAAAGGATCCAGAGCCGGAGGAGGAGGCCCAACAGGTGGCATCTACTTCCCAGGAGAGCTACTTTATAAACCTCAGCGACGATGAACTGAGCATAAACAATGTGGACACCACTTCAAAGACGAAGTCATCTGAAAAAGAAAGTAAGCAAGGAAAAGACTTCTTAAAAAATATAATGTCTTCAACCACACTATAATTCTTAGTTGACATCGAAATCGAGGCTCTCCCCGCCAAGCGCCCTAGGGAATCGACATCGACGATTGGCCTTTCTGTGAAGGAAACTCCTAAAGCGGTTCCCAAACCGACTGAAGAGCCTGTTAGTGTTGATCCTAGTATTATTGATACTTCCGAAGTGTCAGTCTTCACTTTTAAGGGCCAGGAGTACGTACAAATGTCTATGGAGTATTATTTGAATGAGAAGAAAATGATGGCGGAACTTCTTAAAAACTACAAGAACGCTTTAAGGAGTATCAAGGCGCATGTCTCCCAGCTGGACCTGTGACTTAATCAAAGATATTCACTTCTACTCACCGGACGATATGACAAAGCGATAAAATAATTTATTTTATAATCTCAGTTGCAAAACATGCAAAAAATAATTATGAAGGGTTTGTATGAACATTTATTTTTCATCCAAATTCGCAGTTTCAGCATCAAATTTACTTTAGATATAATCATCAGTATTTAGTCACAATATCCTATCATCAGACATGCAGATTATTGATTATTGAGATCTGATTAAACATCAAAACATTATATAGTAGTGGACATTCTATAAAATTTATTTAAATAGTTTGGAATTCTGGGAATGCCACATGGCACAATGGCACATCTTCAACATCGCTGTCCACATCGAGTTCGTCGCTGAGATCGTCATCCTGATCCTGAAGCTCCTCGGGCACGCCCAACAAGAGACGCTTGCGCTGCAGCAGGGCTGACCAAGTGAGACGGGTTTCGCAAAGCGGGCACTCTCCTCCAACTGGGATATAGTGACCTGGCTCATCGCCCAGTAGATAATTGGCCAGGCATAGCATGTGGCAGGTGAGCCGACAGGTTGGATTTGTACATCCAAGCCGGGATCGTTCCGGCTGCTCGATTTGCTGCATACACAGATGACACTCAGGAGCCCAAGCCACAGGTGGAGGAGCTACTGCTCCATCAGCTCTCCTACGCTGTGAGGCACTAATGGAAACTTTACCACTGACAATCTCCATGTGGCTAGGAAGTGGCACATCAAATGACCTCTCATAATCGGTTTCTAGCCAGCGAACTGTGAGTGGCAATCGATGCCAGGGACCGACTCCCAGCATCCTACTCAGAATCCGGAAGTTGTAGTCAAAGTACGTCTCCCTGGGTAGTTTGCGTTTCAGTTGTGGGTACATCTTGAGTCTAGTGGAAAGCGAGGGCTGTTGCCAAGCCCACTCGAACTGCAGAGCCACAATATTATTCGGGAATCCGTGTACGATCATTACCATTTGCCAGGGCCCCTTGCGGCTGGTTTTCCTGGCGCCTCCAAAGTCGCATCCAAGATTATGCTGTCGTATCCGGCGTTTTGGGTTCACGGTGAAACCCACATAGCACTTTCCTCGGTATCGAGAATCCAAACTCTGGCTGCAAAGCAAATAGACGCCGTAGAAGTGGCCTTTGCGGGCGACGGTTTCCTCCTGCTCTGAAACTGCGTTCTGTGTGGCTGTGAATTTATGAATATACTGATTAATGTACTGTCTTTTAAATCTGAAACCGAGAAAAAACCACAGCAGGAGGCGACAGCTTAACCGAACCGATAAGAGCTACGTTATAAGTACAAAGAAGCAATTGGAACTTGGTACGTACAATAGAAATGAATCGATTTCAGGTTCTTAAGCTATTTTATTCGTAAACTTTTAGTTGCCAGCGCTAGTTTAACTCTAGTTTGATGTTGGCCCCTGTTGCAAGGCCATTGATTTGTTGCTGCTGCTGCTGGGGATTTCCCGCCTGAGCCTGGACAGGCTGCAGCGCAGTGGCCGTCTGTTGGGAGTCCGCTGTGGCAGCTGCTCCGTTAACGTTGGGTGTGGCTGCCGCTGCTTCGCCTCCCGTTGCAGCCTCGACGCCGTTTGCCTGCTGTTGTTGTTGCTGCAGCTGCTGTTGCTGCTGCTGGGCGGCCGTCACGTTCTCGATCAATTTCATCCGCTTGCGAGTGTAGTGCTGCCACTGGAGAATGGCTTGGTCGTCTATAAACTTGCAGCACTGCGAATTGACAATCTCTCGGCGGAAGTGCTCGTACTGAAGCAAGTCGAGGAAGTAGAGGCACATTGGGTACATGAGGTATTTGGCATAGTCCGGCTCCTTCCAGTACTGCAGATACTTCAGGTAGTTGATGAACGACTGGTCCTTGAAAAATCCACGCTGTGCAAGGACTGATTGTATGATTAGCTAATTATTGTTTGAAAGTAACGGGCGAAGATATGATACGTACAGTTGAGATAGTTGGGGTTGGACAGGCACTGCACGAACTCCAGCTCGATCTGCCAGCGTCGCTTCTGCTGCTCCTCCGACTCGATCGCAGCTAAGGAATATATACGGAGGGCATTAGTCCCGGAGGAATGAGCTCACTACTTGGTAGTTCTTAGAGGATTTGGCATGCCAAGCGGTGTCAGTAGGTGTTAGGTTGCAATGCTAAAGTGCGTGTGGATTGGCGTTTACTTACTCTTACCCTTTCCGTACATTTTGGCCATTTTGGACTTGTCTTTGGAAAGGGTCTCGTTGGTTCGGTACTTGCGTCTATTCAGTTTCGGTGTCGGGTTGGGTTTCTTGGTTTTCTTTCAGTGTGCTATGTGGATGTGGCTGAGCTGTGTGTTCTGGTGCACCATCGAATTGGAAACGAAAAGTCACGGTAAACAATAACACACAAATAATAATAATATGCACTGCCAAGGCAACAACAAAATGAATGGGACGCGCGGCAATGACTGAGGCGGGGGCAAATAACGAAAGTTCTGGTCAAAGGAAAACTCAGGGCTCGAAAATAAGTCGACCAGGTTTCTGGGCACGGGCGGTGGGCTGTCGCTTCTTCTGTGTTTGTGATTTCTTGTGGAAAAGCAGTTAAATTCAGGTTTTAATTCTGTCTACAAACCGTAGGAGTTCATTTGGATTGCTGATGGCCGGCGACAACCCTACTTCAGCGCCGCTAGGGTTGCCAGCTAGCGACTTTTTTGCATTAAATACTGAAATTTAGTATATAACCTGCCTAATACAATTTTTTGTGTAGATATGTTGTTTCCACTAAACCGCAATTTTTATTTCATCGATAGGTATCGCGGCTGCGTCTATGTGTGTTAATTTTAAATTATTAAGACTGTCAAAAAAAAAAAATATAAATGTAATATATTACTTCAAAATACTGGATTATTGATAAATAAATAAATAAAATGTAATACATTTTTAAATTAAAAATAAATTATACTTTGTTTCTCAAAACAACAATTAGCAACGTTCGTGTATTCACTATCACCACTAAGAAACGAATAAATTCGTAATGTAGATTTAATTTAATTGGCAAAATAAATGTCAATGCCCTTATGCGCAATTTGTTTAAATTAAAGTCGGTTTAATTACGAGGAGTTCCTGTATCCCAAAATGTCCCTATTAATTTCTATGTCGAATGTCAAGTCGAACTCAATTATAAACCCTAGTACTGAGGCCACCACTCACCCCAGCACTCCTCCCCCCCCCCCAAACACCGACATTTCGCCTAACAAATTCGCTTGATGCCTCTTAATTGTTTGTTTTTAACATTAATACATGGCAAAACGACTCTGGATTGGATTCTTGAGTGACCTTTCGAAATATTATAAAAATAAAAAAAAACGGGTAGTGGAAATCAGGTTTTACACATTAAAGTATTTTTGGAATACATCTACCCGACTTCGTATTCAATTTAGTATTTTCCACAATTCAATACAATCGCTCTAGTGAGAATCAGCCATGCCTGATTTCTTTGTCAGCCAGAAAAACTAAAGCTGCGAGGGAAAACTGTAATTTCTCCTGAAAAACATATCTCATTGAAACCAAACCACTGAAAAAACAATACTGAAAGGACAAATCAGAACTAAGAGAGCAATTGAACTGTGAAAACCACTTTCTGCGCAAGAAAATAAACTGGAAAATACGCACGAGCGTCTTTACGGCCAAGGAGAATAAGCGCGACGCAAATAGCGTCAGAAATGTAAGTAGAAATTGAGATATGTATAATTTGGTTTATGTAATAAAAGTGCGTATAAATAAATATGGCCCCATTTATGACGAGTGATTCAGCCTCCCACAGCAAACATTTCATGTAGCAGAGTCTATAATTAGATTACAGTGAGGTCTGCTCGAATGCAACGCCAAGATGCGCGTATATACATATGTATGTATCTACATATGTACGTATACATACATATACAGCTGCCGTTGGAATACTAGAACCTAGAGGGTTTTCATGATGGACTTCTTAATCGAAAAATGCGTTTATCTATACATAAAATGTTTTTATTGTCAAGCTACAGTTGGATTTCCATACTTTGGACCTACATTTTATAAAAATTTTAATTTTCTCACCTACATACATATTTATACAATTTTTTGATAGTCCCTAATTCAAATTATATTGGTGTGAGATATTTAGTTCTTAAATTCCATACTTTTATTATTTAAAAAAACGATTATTATTTAATGCATTTAAAAAAGAGAACAAATAAATTTCGGTAAATTGGTAATATCTAACGTCGTTTTGTGATATTTATGTAGTTTCGAGTAACTATGACCACGGCTGTGCTTAGGGGTGCCCAAGGTTAGGGTAACGTTTAGAATTTCCACATTTGAGTGCACCTTCCTGAGAGCAGCTGCAGATTTATTGATGGATTTGGAAACGGTTGCATGAGCTTAGCGTTTATGGGTGTCAGCTGGCGCTACCTGTCCTTGGGCCACCCCTCCATCTCCTCCTACCTGCTCGCCTACAAAACTCATTGCATTTTCCCCTGTCATTTCAGTTGCAAACCAGTTCTCAGCGCAGGAACACAGTCGCGGTATCGTTCAAGTGTCAAGCGGAAAGCATTGAAAACACACACAGATTTAAAGGATCAACGTAAAGAAGAAAAATTAGACGGAAAATGAACACCGGAATCTCGCTAAATGAGCGCTTCACGCAAATGCAGTCGAACCAGGCGCCGCAGGGACGCGGTCGCAGCCGCTCGAGGAGCAGGAGCCGACGGATCGTGGACAGCGGCGCTGGGAATCCCGGAGTCTCGGCGGCCAACTCCCGCCTGCTGCAGGAGTTCAAGCGGCGCCACACCGTCCAGACGGCCCTCAAACTGAAGCGCGTACGTGTCCCCCAAAAACCGAATATTGCTGTCAAACAGCGGAGACCGACCTGATCCGTGGAACAGGTCGATGTCTGTCGTCAGTGGCTTGGATTAGCCGGAGGAGATGGAGTCGGGCCCTGCTGTCGAGCACAGTGCGCCTTCTGCGTGGTCCCAGAACATCCTCCAGCCTCTCAGACCTTCTATCTCTATCTCCCCTGAACTTGAACTCCAACACTGTGCAGCAGCGTACTGAAACCAAAACTTCCACACAACCTTATGCCTCCTTACAGAGAAGCTTACGGACCACCGGCGTGAGCGGACGCGGAGCCCGTGTCGGCGGCGTCAAGTCGCTGCGCCTGGCGCCCAACGGAAAGCCCATGCGGTCCAACAACGTGACCCGGGTAGCAACGTAAGCATCTCGTCTATAATCGCGCTCCAATATTCCCAATCCACTGCAACATCTCTGTACTTCTTCGTTAATCGCCCAGGATGCGTGCCGATTTAGTGGCCAGTGGCAACGCAGCCCGCAATCGCCGCAGCGGCAGCAGCACACGCCGTTTCCCCGCCTCCAACGGTGGAGGAGGAGGAGGTGTCGGTGGTCTTCGTCAGCGGCTGGGACAGCGTCGACCTTCGGTGGGCGGTGCCGCCGAGCGCGTTGAGCGCCGTCAGCGACAGCAGCAGCAACAAGCCCCACGTGGACGTTCCCGCTCGCGATCCCGTTCGCGTCACCCACAACAGCAGCCGCAGCGCGGGAACGACAGAGGTCGTTCCCAGAGCCGCGGACGCAGCGTAGGCCGTTCCCAGAGCCGCAATCGAGATCGCTCCGCCCAGGGACGCGTTCCGGTGAAACAGCGACTTTCGGTCAAGCATCGCCTCGGCGTGCGTTCCGGCCAGGGCAACAACCAGGCCAACAACAAGGCAAAGAACCCACGACAGCGCCGGGCCTCGAGCCAACTAAGAGGCGTGGCCGGCGGAAGGGTGGAGAAGCGTCGTAACGCCCAGAATTCCCAAAAGAAGGGAGTCTCCGCTTCTCTCGCCGGACGCCAGGGACGACCACGCGGAAGGTATGTCTAGCCTTTAGTTTTCTCTTGAGCGAGACACTCATTATCACCTATTTTTATTATAGATCTGCTGTAAGGAACGCTGCTGCTGGTGGTGGGGCTGCTAATAATTCTGCTCCCGCGCGTCGCTCACGCTCACGCAATCGCGCCGCCGCCGTCGCTGCTGCCGCTGCCACCGCTACCGCTCAGGGCCGGGCCAATCCTCGCCAGCGACGTGGACGCAGTGCGGGCGCTGCTAAGGGCAATAACACTAGCAACAACAACAGAAATGGTAAAACCAACAAAACCGGCAAGGGCAAGGCGGCCAACGCTGGCAAACAGGCCCCGCAGCAACAGGCTCGCCGGGGACGCAGTCGTAGTCGTAAGCCTACAGGTAAAAGCGAGACAAGTGGCCAGGAGAACAACCGGACTGGATCTGGGCATCGGCACTTAAAAACACAAAATTTACAATTCTTCCTCTCTGAATTCCCTTTGAATTATTAACTAGAATGTTTATTTCTCTCCCCATTAGGTAAGCCACAGCGCACGGAGGTTAAACGCGAGGATCTGGACATGGAGCTGGATCAGTATATGTCCACCACGAAGTCTGAGATGGACTACTTGCTGAAGTAAACCCAAGATTGGACCAAATTTACGCCATTAAGAAAATGGAATGAAGAGAATAAAAGAAAGCTACCACCGGCTATAGACAGATTACGTTTCTCTCATCGCACTAAGTTACCGCCTAGTTCGTAGTTATCTTTAAGCATTAAAACACGCCCACGAAGCGCGTTTAAACATATTAATGTTCTCGTGTACATATGGCAAGCTCTAAAACTATAAGTAAAACTGGCCGAGAAATTTATAGTTTAATCAATGAAATATTGTTAATCGCATTTTCCGAAATACAAACTATTCATTGCTCAACTTAAAAAAAGTGTTTAATCAGTGCTATAGTTGTTAGGGTGTGATTGCTGCTAGTATCAAAATGTTGAAATTTGTTAGCCAATAAAGAAAGTGTCATTCTGGGATTAATTTTTTAAAAAGCATATTACAGTTAAAAACATATACAAGAAAGTATGGCATACCCGAGTACCTCGATTGTGGTAGGGATTGAGATATAGAAGCAGCAAAACAAATAGTCGCTTGAAAGTGGCGCTATATTTTGAAAAAGACATTTTTTGATCATAACTTTTTAGTGAGTGGTCCGATTCTAAAAATGTTCCTTTCACATTTCGATTTGACATATCAACTATTACAAAGTCTTTTAGGATGTGGGCTCCATTGATTATTAATATAATTTTATAACCATATTTAATGAATTCACTCCATCGTTTCCATTTTGGTGGGCATGACGTTCCATAGATCCTGTAATTTGTATCCGTCTCTAATTTGCTCCATGGCGAACCCTAGCTCCTTGCAGTAGACTGGATCCCTTTCCCCGTGGATAGACCCATTTGGGATCTTTCCTAAACAGCCTTCGGCGAGATAGCTATTTAGTTTGGTGTTGATCTCGCGCTCCTGCCTCTCGTCCAGCTCCTCGAAGTTATCGACCTTAAACTGTGACGATTGGGCTGCTTCCTCGGCTGCCGCTGCTAATCGGTCCCGGGCATCCTGGACGTTATATTGAATACCAAAGTTGGGCTGTTCGCCATAGGTCGAGTGCAGCGAGCAGAGCTCCTTGAACAGCTCGTTAAGTCGATCGGCGGGATCGATGCGAAAGCCGAGTACATATCCACCACCCGTTTCTGCTGTTTGAATGACCAAGGCAGGTCCGTACTTAGATTCTCGTATGCGAAGCTGTAATTGGAATAGTTGGTATAATTTTGTTGATAATTTTTAATGGCTATATGGAGTTAATCATAATCTTTACAAATATCGTGTTTTATATTGCTTACACTTTCAATTTGTAAATACGGCAAACTGATGTTGAATGTTTCATTGGCGTCTGCAAACCACACCAACCTAATGTTAGTCACCACAAAGCTGCCGAGGTTGCCCTGATCGCTCGACAAATTCCAGACACCCTGTACCTGGCTGTACACCTGCTCATCCGGTAGAATAACCAATTGACCAGCTTGAACGATGGCTCCGCGCAGCTTCAAGTCACGGTAGAGATAGGTACGCTGATATAAACTGAAAAGATTCTGATGTACGGGTATTAAACAAATTCAGCTTCCGATAATTCTTACTGATACACATCAAAGACGCTGGCGAAGATGGGCTGATCCCGGCGTGACGTTTCTCCGGATACGTCGGTAAACAGAAACTCAAAGCGGGTCTCATTACTAATCGCCAGGATGTAGAGTGCCTGACTGGCTATCCTTGCCTTGGAGTGCATGTGCACTATTCGAGTGTTGGTGTTACCAATCCGGGCATAGCCAATGGCTAAAAGAGGAAATTAAGTTTTCATTGTGGTTAGCCAGGGTTATTCTGACCCAGCTAAGGACGTACACAGATTGTACTTCTTGTGGACCAGCGAGTGCCAAATAATTCGAAGATTGGTGACCATCAGACGACCCGTGTCACCTGGATTCCCTTTGCTGTCTTCGATGTGATAAATGTAATCCAGTACTTGTTCTCCGCTGCGTAGGTTTTTGTGCCTGAAAAGAATACAACAGATTGAGCCTGCTAAATCCTCTTGGTTACTTGTTTATTTACAATTGAGGGACATCAAATTTGACTTCCTTGTCCTCCCAGAGCAGCTGCAGCTGAGGCTGTTGGGTTCCTTCAATCGGAGCCATCGACTTTAACATTTTTTCTTCACTGTTTAGTTTTTTTGCTGTGGTTCCTGCAAGTGCCAAAGGTTGCCTAGCGACCGTAAGCTCCTGCGGATTGTGCTTGGCACTATCTGGAAATGTTCAGTATTTTGTTCAGAGCTAAGCAACAAATTGTCCAAACAACGAATGAGTTCGTAATAAAATTCTCAATCGATTGCTGTTGTTTTTCTAATGCTTCAGCATGAAATGTGAAAAGTTAATAAGGTTTTGAAGATCAATTTTTTTTCATTTAGTGACGATGTAGCGACCAAAATCGCATACTTTTGGATTAAATAATGCTTTTTTCACAAGGGCAGTTGTTTAGTAGCTTAAACAAAATTTTGGAGGTCTGTTTCGCGGACTTAATGAACTGATTTGATTTAAAAGTGTAAAGAATATTGAATATTGAAAATCGATGGTGTCTTATGATTATTAAACAATCGCAAATTGCCGAAATACCGACTACATATAGAAAAATTAGCTGAAAGTCCTTAAAAAGAGGATCAAGGACTCGTGGTATTTTTCTTTCGATCTGCCTTTAAATGTTTCGCTTTCTATAAACAATAAATATTTTACAAAATTTCAAAAATTAAATTTCTTGTTGTCTTATAGTTTTGGAACACACCTTATGAAGCAATACTTTTTTTTAACCCTTGCAGAGAGTATATTGTGAAGGAAACGTTTCCGACCCCATTAAGTTATTCGATCTATCCATGTCCGTCTGTCCGTTTCTTCGCATACTAGTCTCCCCGTTTTGAACCCGATATAAGCCTTGATCAAAAATGCAACAATTTGACAAAAAATATATATGTATATGTTTTTGTCTTCCAAAATGCGACGTAAATGTTGTTATCTCTGCTAACAGTCCCACCACCAAGGTTATTGATTTGGCTTACAGAAATTCTGACCTAGCAGATTATTCCGAAGATGCATTTAAGAAACCAAAATGTGTTAATTACAAAAAATCTTGGAATACAATTCCATGAACATACAATTATTTCAGTCTGCAACAGTCCACACAAAAATAATGTAGCACACACGTATTTCATTTGCTCAGGCTTTCATTTAATATAAAAATATACATATAATATGTAGATATGCCATAAATATACATATTTCATAATTTAGAGATAACAAGAGAACAGATTGTTGACATACATTTATTTTCGCTTGTTATTGATGTAAACGATATCAAAAAGATTTCTAACTAGATGCATGAGAGTCGACAGATTGAGTGGGAGCCAGCGAACGCATATTCACATGATTCGCAGGCTTGTTAAATAATTTTGAGATAGGATACAATGAGCGTCGCGACTGTTGCTGATGTTATTGAAGATGGTTAACTTCTTTTTAGGTATAATACTTTGGCAGCCAACAACTATGAATGAGCTAGGCAAAAGGTTCTGACAAAGATGCAACAAACTAATAATTAATAAACAATCAACTCGGACGCTGACAAGGCAGTAAGCTAATGGTTAATGCGAGAGTAACTAAGGATACGACTTAGAGACTAAACTATAAGGCTTAACGACTAAAGGAGCTTTGATTCACTTTCGCATTTCGGGCTTGGGCTGCCGCCCGTCTGGAGCTATAATTAGTTTTTAACTAGCTTTATACATGTGTGTTTGGTTGGAAATAATTTACACTTTTTGGTTGCCCTTTAGCTGCGTTGCCAGCTTGGGTTACGTGCATATTTCGCTGCTGGCGGCGCAGGAATTACTCGGCACGTTGGCATTTACCGCTCCCGTCCCCGTGGACATGCTGGCCGGCAGGCTGGATGAGGGTGAAGGCGCTGCTGCTGCTGTGGCGGGTGGGGTGGTGGTGGAGTCTGGCTCAGCCTGCTGGGCTTGGGCTTGTGCAGCCACATTGTTCGTCTTGCTGTTCTCCAGCTTGGCCCTATTCAGGGCCTCCTCGCGCTCCTTGGCATCGAAATACCAGACGGTGATGGCATAGCGGGTGCGATGAGCGGGCTGCACTTCGTGGGGATTTCGGATGTCCGACCAGAAGAATATCAGACGGTCAAACTTGGGCTCAATGTCCGCCACCGTTGTCCCGGGCGTCGGTCGAATTCTGTAAATAGTTTAGTTTATAGTCATTTTTCATGGCACAGGTAATTTATGTGAGTCTACCGCAGTATGCCGCCACTTTCTCGCGCATCCCAGTTGATATTTAGGTAGTAAATAGCCGTAATTACGCGGCCATCCTTTTTGGGATTGTCTACGTGCATGACGTAATGTGTTCCCGATCCTGGGTAGCAGGCGACCATTGCCTACAGAATTATCTGGTAAGTAAAATGTGATTGGATTGCTTGGTCAAATGGCTTACCCTTGTGCGCTCCCTGATGTGATAGTTGCCCAGAATGCCATTGTCCTTCATCGTGTTGACGCGATACACCACCGAGTCGATCTGAAAAGGATTATATCAATTAATGATAATGTTATTTAGTTTTATTTTTAAAGATTTTTAGGTTAGAGTTAAAGTTAACACAAAAAAACTATAATTTGGCTTAAAAATTGTAACATTTTCTCTTACTCTTTAAATTAAATGCGGAAAGAATCGTTTTTAAGATATTTGCAAAAGACTTTAGAACGAAATATAAAATATATGGGTAGTCGCATGATGATAATGATCAATAGAAGGTATACAAACTTTTCATGGACGCAAAATTTTGAAATACCCGACCTCACTACTATTGCTTGACCAAAACTATTATTGCTTTTTTGTCAATACTTAAACTTAAATAGGCACAACCGAATTTACAAGATCAATAGGTTTAGATTTAGATGTCTTAAACTCACCTGATTAGTCAAATACCAAACACTGCTGCAGCCCGGTTCATTGCCACCAACCCACTTGATCTTGTCACCTCGGATCTTGTCACCGCGCGCCGCCAGAGATGGAGCATCGGGCATCTGGTTGGTCACCACCTGACCATCTTGGAAGGCCCCTGCGTTGTACATGCTCCGCACCTCGTTGAGGATCTTCAGACCCGTCTCCATGCCCAGGAAGTCATCCACTACGGACAACCCATACTGGTTCATATCGCTGATGATGTTCCGGCACAGGTCCTCATAGCGGCGCTCACTGCGGAAAACAGATGGAAAACAAAGAACTTTAATCAGACAGAGAATTTCAATTGCGTTTCATTTAGCCGACGAATCAATAGAGACCTTTCAAGGCCGTAAATCTGTAATTGATTTAGAGATGCCTATGTGAGTGAGGTCACCTTGGGGAAACCCCTGCATTCTATAGATCTAGACAGCGCTTTTCCTCGCTATTTTTAGCACAAAAGTTTTATTGCATTTAAGCTTTTTTTACAGGCATTAGAGCAACCAGTACTGCGCTGCATACAGTTTTACGACTTTTTTATGATGCGCCCATAAAACCAATATTTTCATACATGTCGGTGGGTCCCAGTCACGTAGGCCACCCAGAACTGAACGGATCACAGCAGAACTGGCCCACTCACACCAATGGCCCAAACGATCGCAGAATTCTGGATAAGCAAAGCAAGGCTACAGTTTGCGAAAAATAAATAAATAAAGATGAAACATTTTCGCACAAGTTCACAGAAGCTATTTAAGTGATAAAATCAAAATTATTGTCGCAAAAATAAAAATATTACTGAAACGTGCGGCAAGGTTGATCAATAATGAATTCCCCGGAATTGGGAAAGAGGAGAACTATCTGCATCCCATCCAAGGGGGCCTTTGAGCTGGTTTCCTCAGAAAGCAAACTTTGTTTTGCCAATATATTAATATAAAAATGCGAATTCACAGGGTGCCTAGAGATAAAGATACAATAAAGACGGCATTGAAGACCACAAACAGAAACCGTTAACCGGTTTTATTTTTTGGCATTCATAAACCACGAAATCTGATAATTAACAGTTTGAAACCCGTCAGGAGAAAATGGTTTAAATTCGGTATGCGAATTCAAAAAGTTTATTTTTGTAGAAAAACGTTACAATACCTACTGAAAAATGAAAAAAAAAATAAATATCCATAGTTTAATCTCTATCTCGATCGGTGCATGTTCCAGGGATTCCAGATGCTGTTATTAAATTGTCAAAAATCAAATCGCCTACTTCCTACAAAGTTACAATGTATTTTCTTTTATTTTTTTGTGATTATTCCTATGAGAGCCATAAGATATTGGCGTTCGATCCGGCTCGTTTCGACATTGTATTTACTACCTACTTTTGGGAAAGTTTCATAGCGATAGCTTTAAAACTGAAAGACTAGTTCGGACTCGGCTACTGGTGCAATCAAAGAACTTTTTGTGGTCGGAAACGCCTCCTTCAGTCCGTTGCAAACTTCTGACTGAAATTATAATAACCTCTGCAAGGCTATACAAATAATTTAATCTTTTAGGCTTAGACTTGTTGGTTAAATTTTAAAAGTATAATTGCAATGTTCTAAGTGTTTCATTGGAAAATATGATGTTTGTGTTGTTAAGAATACCATTTAACTTATTCTGACATTATCAACTTCATATCCCTATGCCCTTATGCCTCAAAAGAGAAAATTCTTTTTAAGAAGATGTCAAAAGCACGCTCATAGAAATCATAATTTTATTATATTTAACTGGCTTGTGAAAACTAGCTAAGTCCATTTTCTTAATCTTGACCTTGTGTATCCTTGAAGGATCCTGAAACCACCCCAAGTTTGTAACCCTCATTTACCGCTTGTCCAGTAGATCTCGGAAATACTGCTCAGCATTGGCAGGATGTGCCGAGTGCTTGAAAAAGTTTTTGTAGTCCGTGGTTGTGGAGGTTATCATTTTGCCTTGATTAGTCAGCTTTGGTGGCTTTTGACTTTTATCACTTAGACTTAAACTTGTGGCACTTTTAAAGATTCAGGATCCTTTATTAGTTATGGTGGGAGTTTTTCGAGGAGAAAAGTGTTCTTCAAAAGATTTGTGTGACACTTGTAAAGGTTGGGGATCCTTTTTTGATATCCAAAGTTAGTTAGTGGGTGTGTAGTTAGGAGAAGAAGGGTTCTCGAGCTACTTCTCCAGAAATTCACGCACAACTGAAGAAAGTTTGAAATCGCCTGCGAGCTTTATGCGAATGCGAACCCCGATCGTTAGAGGGAGAGAGTGCGAGCGTGTTAGAGAGAGACACCGGTCGTTATATTATATCGAATATCGGTGTAGGGCGCCGCGCTGTTGCAATCGTGTTGGTGGGATGTATGAATAATTGCAGATTGCATTTGTTGTGTATAAATTCTGTTCTTCGTTTTTTTTTATTCCCTGACAGATGTTTGTTTTGATTAGCCTTTGTTTATGCACCGTTAGTCACGTTTGTTTATCGTTTGGCTTCGGTTAACAAAATTAAGTAAAAATGTGGAGCAGCTGACACGAACCGCACTCGTCGCCGTTCGTTTTCCGAATGCGGGAGCATCGTCAGTCGCTCTCGCTCGGTACCGTTGCCTCACATTTCTGGGAGAGCGCCAGAGAGATTTGAGAGCAGGTGAAGGCACTCTAGCTAATTTAGAGCCAGATCTGCATTTGTATTACACTTTTATTTGGATTTTCTTTTAATTGGCAGCTATATTTGGCACAAAATTCGTGGTCCTCAAGTTAAAAAAATCTTGGTAAATAAATAATTAGTTAATTCTACTCGCAAAAGCCTAGGGAAAGTTTCTTTATTCTGCTGGAATATAATGTAAATCGCTTTATAATTTTCTATTTAGTTTCTGAACTTTTAATTTTCAGAATTATATTTTTATATCAAAAATATTGGTGATTTCACAATATGCCCTTTTAAGTAGGCTACATGTTGTGCAACAGGACAGTGGGATAGCGTTTCTTCCTGATTTTTGTGGTCTTGGTTCTTACCTGTTACGTACTTTGCCTCAACGACTCCGAAGATACAATCAATCAACGTGGGTAAAAATATGTCGATTTTAATTGATCATTACTTTCTATGGTTTGGAGATTTTTAATAGCTATGATTTTTGTAATTCTAGCTATTTCCTCTCTCTCCCTTAAAACCTGCCATCACTATTTCTTAGCGGCCGTGATACTACGAGTGAATGAGAAAATGGGCCTGGGAAGCGGCTAAAAAAGAAGAAGCAGCCGCTTAAGGCGATAAGCAGCACCTTGGTAAGTGTGAGCAAACAATGAAATAAGCCAAATATATAGGTAAAAGGCAGCTGCAGATAACGACAAACCGCGCTGGACGTGCAAATTGAGGGGATCTGAAAAAATTCGCCAAGTTCCAGGGAAGTGGGCAGAACGTACTCGTTCCGCTTGCCCTTCAAGTGAGTCCAAAACACTCTGCAAACACAAAACAAATGCAAGCGGAAAAACAGGGAAAAGCAGAAAAGACAAGCGCAACAATCGTCACGTAGCCCAGCACACACACCGAGACACACTTCGGTACACGCACATGCGAGCGTACCCACACAGGCGTCCAAGAAGCCGCACGCACAGGCCTTAATGCGATAGCCAAGTGAGTCAGAAAGAGATGGTCGTGAGCGAAGGGAGAGCGAGGGGGTCAGAGGTAGATATTTAAATTTGTTTGATACAAATATCTGCTAAAAATGCTTTCAAAATAAACCCGAAGATGAGCTACAGAACGGCGGAAACACGCGGAAGCTATGCGAATGTACGGACAGCAGAATTGGGTCAACGGCCCAGTTCAAAGTCGTAGCCAAATCGAATACACTTGGAGAAAAGAGGGGAAGACTTCCCAAACTACATCAGTCATTAAAATGTATCTCATAAATGTCTTGAACTTTGTGACTAATATAAACCAACCAAATAGTAAGCTTTAATGAAATTAGTTTTTGAATCATAAAGACTTTACAAAGATGTCTAATATTAAGGAATACTATGGATTATCACCAATTAAATGAACAACTAAATACTATCGCTTATCACGAATAGTATCAAAATCAAACAGTTTTTCTTTATAGAGTTATTTTATTAATTTTCTAAGGCCAAAAAGTTCAATTACGAAAACACATTGATTTCTTACAGTGCAAACATGTTTCTGTGTACATTGTAATGATCGATTGGAGCCCTTCGCCTGTGATGTATTACGTGCGACGACGGCGACTGCGGCACGTGTACCACACGCAGCCCTTTCGGTGGGTGGAGAACTAGCTTGTGAGGGGCGCGACAGGCGTACACGCACTGAGCGGTAGACGACCTTGATGACGTGCGTCTGCCTACGTACTTTGCTTTGGTTCATTTTAGGTTCGAGATCCATCGGTAGATAATACAACAGGTCCATTAATAATACTAAGTCTATTAATGTTGTTTGTATAGACTAACTGGGGTGTCACAGAAACCGGCGACGGATTTGGGTACGGTTAGTTTAGAAACCAACATATCAAAACTGTAGGTGTCACAGAATCTGAAGAGTTTTCTAGGAGTTTTGGAGTAATTTTGCTCTGACTTTAGGAACATTTGCTTAAATTTTAAAACCGTGTACTCGATTTTTTAACGGTTTCTGTGACACCGAGATTTACTTTTGTGGGGAAATTTGGTTGGAAGAGATTTCTGTGAGACCCACGTATAGAATAGAATAACTTTGAACCATCTCTAATAAATGTATGTTGCAGAAATCATTTTTAATACCAACAAATTATTATGATACTATGAACTACTATACTATGAGACCTTAATTATTGAGTTTTTTTGGTGTGTTCCACAATTATTTTTAAATTTGATTAAATTTTAGCATTTTATATAAAAAATTTAAGGATTTACACCCGCAGTTCATCTTTCTGAAGCTAAAGTACTAAAAGAAATTTAACAGACAACCTATAGATTCTAGAAATACGTGACCAAGCGTAAGTAAGACTCAACCCTTATTTTATCTTTAACCTTATTAGTAAGTCCGAAGGCAACAATTTAATAAAATCGACCGGGATATTGACCTTTCTTATCAAATATGTGACATTAACAGTCGGCGGCGGATGGATGCGGTTTTCGGCGATCGTTGTTTATCGAGTTTTGCGCAACCATATTGTTTATTTTTCCCAGAGAGTTGCTTGACAGGCGCACCAGCAAATTTAGCACATTTATAAACAATGTCGGAATTTGGCGAACCCCTGAAAATGAGATCACGTTGGACTGACTACTAATTGTTTGATAAAGAACAACACATCTCGCGGCAGATTGAAATCTCAGAGCTAAGGCAAAATGGTAATTCTGATAGCACGATTTAAACGATACGCGTGCATATTCCCGGCACGTAGGCAAAACGCTTGGGACCACCCTGCTGAACGGACCACCCACTCCGGGCGATAAGCAGCTCGAAAAAGAGGAGGCATACACTAGTTGACAAAATGTATATACAATTGTTATACCTGGATTTGTTTATGGCCTAAAAATACAAATAATAACCCTTTAAGCTGGTTTTTTAGACCGACATTCTATAAAATGCATTGAAATATTTAATTTTTAGTTTAAAAAATATACATATTTTATTTAAAAGTGTTGTTATTGATGATTCATCCGGAATCGCTGGAAGCTATGTGAAACGATTGCGAAAGAGTTTCTATATTTTTTCCGATGAGTGCGGTGCATGTTTGTTGTATCTGTTAATGCCGGGGTGTAAAGCAAAAATAAAAAAATAAGCGAGTATCAAAGATTCGGACGCAACGAACTGCGCAACAGAATAATTACAAAGTCAGCACCCTCCGCCCGGAAAAATGCGACTGCAGGTGCTATCAGATCGGCTATGGTGTCGGACGCCATATGCACTAAACTGCCGGGCACGTAATGCCAAATACTCGACTTGAGAGGTGTCATCTTGCGACAGAAGGTTAACAATCCGGAGACAATCAAAGGCGCATTTGTTTTCCGCATCCCTCACTTCTCATCGGACTAAAAGACATATGTATGTTAGCCAAAAGAAAAGAAAATCAGTCCCAAAACAGCCCTTTTTAAAATACTAAAACAAACTTTTTCTCTATTTCTCAAACTCACTCTTAAAGGGCATTCTGTTTAAATAAGTTATTACAAATATTTATACGAATAAAACAAGTTATATGTTTAGCGCACTTAACGTTTAATTTCTTATTGTCTTAATGGGCATTTATAGGTCTTTAAAAAATATTTCTGTATATGTATGTACTGGGAAAAATTATCTTCTCTTCCCTCAGCTTAGTGAAGCTTACAAATTAGTTAATTTCTTAATGTTTATAGATAGGAAACGATGGTTCTTTATTTGAAATCAATTTTTTTTTACCAAATTTTCCCGAAAAACCAAAAATTGTATTAATTTGCAAATGTTAGTTCCATTAGCAGAGAATTAAATGAATTAATTAATATTATTATTGAAAAACCTAATAAAGTGCTAGGAAGTTTCAAGATCAAATGTACCATAAACTTCTATGGATTAAATCTCATCAACGTTGTCATATTTAGTTTTCTTTCGTGCCGTTGCTTTGTAGTGGGCACGTAACCGCTTATCGGTAATTGACTTGATATGCAAGTGAAGATCGCTGAGGGGCGGGACGGGGCCTACGACGATGAGAATGCACATGTTGGTGCCTAATCTTGGTCTATACTTTTCTTTTCGCGAACACATTGTTTTCACAAATTGCAAACGCAATTTCAAGTGCACGGTCGCTTTTCTAATCAAGGTGCTTGGTTCAGTCACATATAAAAAAAAAAAAAACAAAAAACAAAAACCCCAAACAACAAAAATTTGGGAAACCACACTTTCCAAACAAAACCCTTTTACTCTACGAGTAACGGGTATAACTAGTTATCAGGTGAGATCATAGCTGATCAAAAACAAGATAAACTGCAACCAAAACGTAGAAGAAAGTTATATATTATCTTGATCTTTTAGGAATCGAAACCATAGTTATAAAACCATAAAACGATAGTTTTATTTCTGTCACAAATAAATTTTAAAAAGGTAATTTTTTACACCACCGCACCTTTGGTATGTATATATTTTTGTTTAATCATAATAACAGTAAATGCTTGCATCATAATGTTCTTTTAATTGTTTGCACCGCATCCATCTTTTCGATCAATGAAAAGGCTTTACTTTCCATATCTCCTTACCCCATCGATCACAGCATTCTATCAAGTTAGAGTGGACCCAAAAGTCATACAGTAACTTTCTAGAAATTATGTAAACTATCTAAACATACGTTTTCGATCAAAAGCCAGACTATTCAAACACAAGTAACGCCCTTAACGAGTGAGAAAAAGTAACTAAAAAGCAAGATTCTTGTTTAAGGACAGACCATCAACAGATCCTTGGGTTGGGTGACCAGAAAATCTGTGAATGTTGGGCGCGATCATGGAGTACAATCGCCAGCCTTGTCCCATCAGGATTGTTGAGGATTGCGGGTGTGCCTTTATGATGGGCTCGATAGGAGGATCTTTGTTTCAGTATCTAAAGGGTATGCGAAACGCTCCGGCAGGTTTGCGGCGTGGCCTCTACGGCGGCTTCGAATCGGCTAAGCTGCGGACTCCGGCCATCGCCGGTAGCTTTGCCATCTGGGGCGCCACCTTTAGTACGGTGGACTGCATCATGATTTCGTATCGCCAGACGGAAGATTCCTGGAACTCGATTGTCAGTGGAGCGGCCACTGGCGGCATTTTGGCAGCACGCAATGGCATTCGGGCCATGGCCAACAGTGCCTTTGTGGGCTGCCTCGTTTTGGCCATGCTTGAGGGAGCTGGAGCAGCAGTGGCCACGATCTATGCAGCCGACGAAGATGGCACAGTAACCATCGATGGTCAGAAACCAAAGAGACCTCAGTGGGAAACATCCATTGTGGATTTGGAAAGACCGGCTTCCTCCCAGAGTCAGAATTTGTCTGTGGCGGAGTTCGAGCGGGTTCTGGATAAATGCCGGGCTTATAGAGACCACAACATGACCCTGCAGGACATGCCTTCGGATGCAGGTGGAGGGCATGAAACCGCCGCGAATGGAGAATCCATCGCACTCGCTACTCGATCTGGTCAAGCTGGCCGAAATTATCTGATACCGTCCTCAAAAAAAGAGATTTTTGTTTTTGTGGTGCTTCTTCCAAATTATTTGTTAACTCATCTCTGTTGATCTCATTTTTTATTGTCCAGTAATCAACTGGTTGCAACTACTTTGATAATAATTGGAAAGTAGTGGAATAGATTTAATTGAAGATCAGCCCAGGGTCCTTGAATTTTAAAAACTCTATGTTTCAACCCCAAAAATACATTAATTGTTATGAAATTGTACTGTATTAGTATTACTACTAAATTTCAGGATGGATAAATGTATGGTTAAGGATTATTAACAGAATAAAGCAATGAAAATTACTTTTCCTGGGTTCATTCATAGTGAGACACTACCCCCCCTCCCCCCCCCCCCCCCGGGAAACAACCTTTACATAAAACTTTTTAACGAATCCTATTAAAAAATTCTTCCCCCCCAAAGCTATAAAAACCAAGAACAAGCTCAGGTTTTAAATGCAATTGCATGGGTTTGCTTATTATAATGTTACTTTGATTTTCTGCGTAAAATGGATATTTTCATATGCACAAACCATTTCTATATCTTTAGGTAAATCTTTTACCCCAAGGCTTACCTTCCTGATCCCATGAAGCTGGCGTCCGCTAGTCCGATTTGATAGCTAGAGCTCTTTTCCCCATGATGATGATGATGATGATGATGATGGGAGTGCTGGTGTTGCTGCTGCTTGCGACCCACTTCCGTTTCCGCTGAGGCCGCCTTTTCCTGGCTACCCGGCTGTCCGAGGAGATTCAGCAGGTTGTCCACCTCGGCGGGCCAACTCTGCGCCTGGTGGGCGGGCGTCATCATCTGGGCGGTGGAGCAGTTGGCGCCGGCGCCGCTGCTCTCCAGATTGGCGGAGGCCACCGCTTGTTGTAGCTGCTGGATCTGCTGCCGCTGCTGCTGCTGCTGCTTGTTGTTGTTGCTGCTGCTGTTGGCCTTTTGGCGGGTCAGGAGGCGGCAGGCGGTGCGGTGGTCGGGCCAATCGAGATGCTGGTGGGCGGGGGAGCAGTAGTAGACGGCCTTGCACTTGGCGCAGCGCAGCAGGTTCTGTTGAGTGCCGCAAGTGGAGCAGCGCGGCTGGTCCATGGCCGATTTTGATCCGGAATAGGAATCGCTAGCGGGCTCCCTGACCTTACCGCGACCCCTGCTCATTGCATTTTATGGAGACAGGAGAGGAGAGCCGAAGGGGACGACCGACTGTAACCTTGACTGCTCTCTCCGCTCGCTTTTCGCCCCACCTTCGCCCACCACACTAACACCCTCGCACTCGCAGATTACGGCTATCAATTATCAATGCGAATTACGGCACACGGCTCGTTTTAGCCAACATTTCACTGTTAGTTCGCTTGCGCTTATTTTAATCACGTAGGCCAACGAATTTGCCAAATAAACAAAAAAAACCCTCGTACAACGCACACACACACACGCACGGGTAGCTATATGAGCGTTGTTGTTGATTTTTTGCAAATATTCTTCTCTGGGGGGTTTTTCGGTGTTGGGTTTATCACTCTGCACGTTTAGTGTTCACCAGGCTCAAGTCTGATAAGCTATTGGACACTAGAAATCCATGAAATATTGTGAATCTAGTGAAAATTGTTAACACAACGATGCGATGCGAATTAAAAAACAGTTGGCAGGTTGCGCCTTAGAAATTAGGATGGCAACGCTTTTTTTTATTCGCTAGAGATGCACGTCAGCCGATACCGATAGCGCCCGATTTCATAGCGGAGTTGCACAACACTGGGATATCGTGACCGCGTTTTCATTAGCGGTGGTACTTTTAAGCTGACACGATCTGTAATTCTCAATTCTTCAAATGCGGTTTTGGTCATATAGGTTCTTTGACAATATGGTTCTGGATAGCCCAGAGATTGTTTTTCACCCAAATGATTTATAACTTTTTTTGCATCCTTACTAAGGTAAAAAATTAAGTGGTACTATGATATTTTTAATCAAATACTGGGATTTTTTGCAACTGCGGTGGACCAAACGAGGTTTTTAAAATGTAGTTTCTTTTGCAATATTGCTAGATTACGTGCGGACGTACGATCTAAAAACCCCATATAGTTAAATAAACAACAAGTATTTAAAATGTTGTTCTCCTTCACAACAAACCAAAACCTAACTTTTCACTATTTTTACGTCCACATTTTAACACATTCGGAAATTATGCTAATCGTTCAGCATTCATATTGTTACATTTTGAACCGAGCTACGTTAAAAACGCAACCTAAATAAATTTAATTGAAAGAGATTTCATTAAATTGAAATTTACCACAAAAATAAATTATTTTTTAAGTTTTATTATTTTGATTTCGTTGCTCGACTAATGTTCATTTAGATAATGGGCCAATGGAATCAGGCTAAGTAATTTAGCTATTTATAACAACTTCTGTTTACTTTTTCAATCGATAGCCGGTGACTAGTAGTGCCATCTCCATTATCAGACCGCAACAGATGCTGAGCCCTTGGAAAACAACGGATTCCGCGTGATAACTTAATCCCAGTGATAAGAGCAATGACGACCAGTGAACGTGTGGCCAAAGTGGTGCTGGTTGACATTGAAGGCACAACCACTTCCATCAGCTTCGTGCACGATGTCCTGTTTCCCTACGCCAGGGAGAACGTGGAGAAGTTCCTAAGGGAGTCCTGGGCAGGAGATGATACCAAGCAGATTGTCCAGGATCTGCAGCAAGTGCCTGAGTTTTCGGATTACAGGGCCACTTTAAGTGATGCTCCTGCGGAAGTGGATGTGGGACTTATCAGCGGCTTTGTGCGCTATCTAATCGACCAAGATCTGAAGGTTACGCCGATGAAAACGCTCCAGGGACTAATTTGGGCTGAGGGTTATGCCAGTGGCGAGCTCAAGGGCCAGTAAGTTTCTCCCTATTAATAAGAAAGTACCCTCGATTTTGTATCTTTTCAAACAAAAACAGCTCTTATAGGTAAAATCTGTGATGCATAAAAAAAATTCCCCCTTCAAATATATCATTTTTTTCCTTTATTTTTCCACTTTGTTTTAAAAACATTTCTGACTTTTTACTCATTAATTCTATTGAGTTTTATTTTTAGTATGTATGACAGATGTCCCCGGAGCATTTCAGGCCTGGTGTGCTGCTGGCCTCCAGATTGCCGTCTACTCCAGCGGTAGCGTGGCTGCCCAGAAGCTGATCTTCGGGTATAGTACAGCTGGAGACCTGCAGCCCCACCTCAGTGCTCATTTTGACACCCATGTGGGCCACAAGCAGGAGAAGCAATCTTACGATAATATTGCCAAGTTATTGAAAGAGGATCCGCAGCAGATACTCTTTCTCACCGATATTCCAGGGGGTGAGAATGATATATCATGTCAATGCCATCCAATTGCTAAATTTGATCATATTTTAGAAGCGGCTGCTGCTCGGTCTGCTGGATTGCAAGCCATTATCCTTCAGCGTCCTGGAAACGCCGCCTTGACAGATGATCAAAAACTCAGCTACGAGGTGATTCCGGACTTCAAACCCCTACAAACCCTGAAGCTGCCGACAAATAAACCGCAGGCTTAGGTCAATCCAAAAAAGTTTACATATATTGTGACTAGGTGCTTGGAAATTAGGTGATTCTCTAGAGGAAAGCTCGGTCCACGCTGCACAGGTCGTCACCGCTGTCGTGGCTGGGCGTCTCCGTGGCCAGACCCTGTGGCCTTCTTCCGGACCGCTTGCTCCTTTGGGACTGTCGCGAGCAGGACTTCTCTGACCCATAGATCTTGCGCAGCTGCTGCATCTTGGTATCTGCATCTGGCACAGGGCACTCTGATTTCTTCTTCCTCCGCTGACGGCTGCCATCGCAGGAGTGGCGCATTTCCTCGCTGCGACAGGTGTGGGTTAGCTTGCCCACCTCGGGGCCCCAGAAGGTGGGTCCCTCGAGAAGAAGAGGAGCGGACTTGACCCTCTGACGCATCATTTCCATATGCAGTTCGTACTGACGATCTTGGAAAGCCTGCTCTGCCTTCCGGGTGGCCAGTCGAATGGATAACAAAGCCTTGTGGGATTCGCTGAAAGAAAAGACAATGATCGTGTTATAGGAAAATAGATTCATAAGGGTCGCACTCACTTCAAGGACAGCGACTTCCAGGCAGGCGTCTTTCGAACCTCCCAATCGAATTGCGGGCGGGGATCATGATAGGTGCAATTGTTCTTTAGCTCCTTAACTTTTTTCCTAGAAACTTCAGCCCTCAAAGTGGCCGCCAGATTGGGACGCGAAACCGGGTGCAGCGGCGACACACTCGGCGATCGCCTCTGGATCGGTTGGTCAGGAAACTCAAAGATGCTCAGCGGTGGCAGTGGTTTCTCCTCCTTCGAAATAGACAATGCCTTCGATTTCCGTCCCCTTCCGCGCCTTCCTCGTCCCCTTCCGGCGGTGGAAGCACTGCTACTTCGCTTTGAGGAGGTGGTAGGCGATTGTATCTCTATCTTGGGAACTTCTTCATCCTTGCTGCGTGGGAAATAGTTGCTAAGCGAGGGCTGAGCGAGCTTGGAAGGCCTTGGATTGGGTACTGAGGTACTTCCTTGAAGATCATTGACACTGAAGCACCTGCGAAGCATTTCCCTCCGGCACTTGGCCCGTTCAGCGGTGTGCTGGCCGGGATTAGCAGTCGGCTGGCAGCGGTTTTGGGTCTGACTTTTGTCGTTCGTCTGCGTTTGAGTCCCATTGCTGCTGGTGGACTTTGGCCTGCGAAACTCCGCCTCGAAACTTTTAAGGGACCTCTTGAAGTCAGCCACCTCCACGGCGAAGTCTTCCTTGAAGCTCTTCAGACGACTCAGGTCTCTGAGGCACTTGTCGTACTCCTCGCTTAGGCAACTGGCATTGGAAGTGTGGCCCACGGACTGCTCAGGGATCTCAACGATTGGTGGCGGAGGGACAGGATCCAGCACCAGAGGCCGCTTTTTAATCTTTTTCCCCTTGGACGAACGCTTCTTGGACTTTCCATGGCCCAAGGAGCTGCTGCTGGCACTAGCACATCGTTGAGTTGGTGCAGCAGCTGGCTGCGATCGCAATTCACGACTGGTGCTTCGTAGGCTCTCCAGGGTGGAGTAGAACTCCGCCTGGTGGAGGTGCTTAACATCACAGTAGTCTAAAGGGGGTGTATGTGGATTATAATTTTTAAATACTACCTGATAAAGGTAAGTTTCATAAACTCACCGGGAATACTGTCGTAGAATTTTGCTAGAGACCTGACCCCCATCTGGCTGCTCCACGCAGGAGTCTCTGCCTCCGGGGATGCGATGGGAGCTATATCCGGTGGCTTCTTTCCACCTAGGGAACAGAGCTTGGGGCGATTGTAGACCGGAGCTGGACAGTTGTTGCACGGATCGATGGGCACTTTCACACAGGAATTGAGATAGTGCGAGCTCATGCTGCGAAAAGCGGAAGTCTGGCCTGCTGGAAAATACAGATAATTGTTGCAAACGCGCTTTATCAATACCAAGTACAACCTGGAGTTGTTGCCAGCGGTTACCCTCCACTGTTTGTTTTTGTGCACTTCCGTTTTGGCCCACCATTCGCCAGGTCACGCACCGATTAGCTGTCCTGGTTTCGGATGCACTTCGTCCGCGCAGTCGCAAGGATTTCGTATACCTCATCTCAGGCTCCGAAAAGTTAAATACCCTTTCTTGGAACGGCTTAATGGTAATCATTATTCGAGTCGATCTATTTAGAAAGATGAATGGCCAAATTCAGTCAGGTTTGATTGATATTTGGATTGTTTATGTCCTTGTTATGATTATTTTTCCATAATCAGGTAACTAATGCACGGAGATATGGAAAGTTTTAACGAATTTGGAGGTTGGAGTCAAACGAAAAATTGAATGAAATAAGTTACAACAACCAAGCTTTAAAGGTGAATGGCAGGAGGCACTACTATTATTATGACTGCACTCTACGTCCTAAAAATATTAAGAAATTCGACTTTGAAAGATCAAGAGTACTTGTCAAATGTCTTCATCAACTAATAAACCATGCATCCGTTCGATTTAATTCCGGTTTAAATATTGCCAAAACAGAAAATTCTCGCATTCTCTTCTATTCTGGGATATATTCTTTTAATATTTCAGAATTTTGAATTAAATTTTTAAAAAAATAGGACGTATCCTTCCTATGGCAATGAAGAATCGGAAAACTAATGTCAAAATCATACAAAAACTTCAACATTTTGTATAATAATAATTTGTTATTTGTTATATGCAAGTGAATCGAAATGTCGAATGATTTTAATATTTTTGAAATTAATTTGTAATTCTTCAGAAATCGGAATTTATAGTTCTTAAAGATAAAGGTAAAAAGCGATAATTAAAGGATATTAAGAGCTAGAGCAGAGATTTGTATACAGTATTATATTTCGTATTTTCAGCAAGCCAAAGCTTACTCCTTTCTTTGTTGGAAGGCTAGGAATGTAAAAATTATTTGAAAATTGGTAATTATAAAATGAAAATAATTATTTTCATTAGCTATTTATCTACCGTTCCTCAAACAAAGTTCTTTAAAATCTTCTGAGCAGTTCGGTTAACATGCGTTTCAGTTATGCCCTTTCGCAATAGATTGAAATACCCCAAACGAATTTTGAATTACATTTTAAACAGCTGTGAAACAATCGAGTGCTGCATGCTTAACAACGATAAATATCGATTGCACCGCGTAACCATCGACTGGGGTTCCACCTCTGGCACGCTGACAACAAAGACCCAGCAAACAGAAAGCGGCGTATTTCGCCAGCGGAACGTGGAAACATTCGACCTCCTCACCTGTGCGCGTGATTTGTGCAAACGTCATTGTGAACCGAACACATCGAAAATCGGCGAATTTTTTGGAGGAGATTTAAGAACCCCTCGGCCACACACACCCACAAAGATGAGGCTGTTGGCGGCAGCAACAGTTGCGCTGGTATTGCTTTTGGGCCAAGCAGCTGGCGAGGAACTCACGGAGGAGAGAGCGGGACAGGAACACGGCGATGCGGAGGTGAGTGTGTTGTTTTGTTATGATTCAGCAACGCGACTATTTCCACATCAAAACGCTTTTGCGAGGGCCAACAAAATAACGTAATCCCCTTCAAAGTGACTATGCTTGGGGCAGGGATAACGGTTCGTCATTAAGCGGAAAATATGCAATTTTACAGTTAACTCTCTCTCACCCGCTTGCCAAACACACACACCTGCCCTTCTACACATACACCCATACTCACACACACTCGCCATATTGGCTGATGGCCCGTTGTTTGTTCTAGCTTTAAGTACACAGAAAAAAAGAAGCCCCGAATACATATTTACCTACAGTCTAACCTCCGTAACTCAAACAGATGCGCCTAAATCTAAATCAAGTAGAGTTATGGAGACTGCGAGTAGTAATATTGATTACTCAGTAGTAGTTCGACGATTCAAGAAGTATTAGTTACGGAAGTTCGAAGAAGTGCACAAGATACCGGATAATTGCAAAGATTCTTAATTTAAGAGGCCATAAAAAAGGATTTGGAATTTTTACATATCGCATAAAATTGCTTCTTGGTTGTTTCTTCTATAAACCTTTGTTGAGACCCATTTATTCTAGTTTCTTTCTCTGGATCCGCTTATCTACGCCTTTGTTTATTTTGCGACGCGTCAGCTGTTTGCTTATCTCTTTGACCGATAGAACCCCATTGATTCCCAGACTTTGCTGTTTTTTCCTAGTCCTCCTTATCGGGGTATTTTAATTGGCCCCACTAGTCCGCTTAAAATTGCTTTGTGCCCTGAAATTGCGTTTTAATTTCTGCCTTTCAAGTGCAATTTCATCCAAACGGACCAGGAATTTAAATTTGAAAATAGAATTTCATGGCATCCGTCAAAGTTGGATTAACCCCAGGGTACCCCCATTTTTTGCGTAAAAATTGTATATTTCAAAAATATTGTTTGATATCAATTTAACCAATAAAGAATTATAAGGCCAAAGAAAAAAAAAAGTCTTCAAGGGTGGATTCATCCCTGTTGCTAGCGTTCAACCCCAATATTAACTTCGGCCCGAGCTTACTCTTGTTTTAACACTTTAAGGTACATTGCTTTTGCAATGCGAGGGTGCTCACTTAAAGGCGGTGTTTAAAGTGTTAAAAGCAGCGAGCAATTGCCCACTTGATGCACAGTTTTTCATACAGCAAATTGTTTACGTAAACAAATTTATTTAGAAAGCGATGAGTATCTCATACGAACAATAGACTTTTATAAAGTCAGCAATTATTATTACAATGACAATACAGGTAGTACAAAATAAAGCAACGATTGTAAATTAAAAGAAATCAAAAAAAAAGAGTTCGATTTATGTTTTCATTATATTATAAACGATATTATTATTTACTCACTTTATTTCATGAATTACAATCGATTGAAAGGGAAAAATGTATATTTCAAACGTTCCGCAAAGTCAAGCGACTGTTAAAAGAGTGCTAAATATGACGATGTTTGTCAGCAAGCTAGCCATAATTGATGATATCAACTTAAATAAATAATTCCGAGAAATCTTCGAAAATTGATGGGCACACCACTGCGAGAACCTGAACAGATTTCAAATTGTGATTAACTGTTTCATGATTCAGAAGGGGAACAGATTTCAATTTAAATAAATTAAATTTTCTGTTTGTGGTACTCCAGTGGGCGCCCTCCGTCCACCCCGTTGGCACAAAGTAATGTGCCAGATTAATGACTGAGAGAGCACCGCCTGTTATCCCCTCTTCCCTCAGAGGAAACCTGGATGGACTTTGGGGTGATGCCATTTGGAGCAGCGTCATCAATATCAATTAAATTGCCGGCAGGCAGCAGGGCAAAAACGAGAACCAGAAAAAATCTCACAGCATTCATCATACTCCAGCAAACAAAAATATTTATATATGCAAATAATTAAATATAACGTAAAAAGGGTTCAACGAGTTAAAGCCACAGCCCTGTGGATGGGCGGGCGGCAAAAGTCCGCGCACTTGAATTATTTACCGCGTCGCGTTTCAAATGTTGAATTTTAATTTGACGCATGCCTCAATGGAAGTAAAAATAAGTTTAAATAAATAAAGTTACAAAGCTGTTATACCAAGGGTCGACTGTAGAATACCCTTTTCTGAACAGCAACTAAAGTCTTAGACAGTAATAAATATTGAGGGGATTCCCTAAACTGTTGAATTGCTGAATTGTTGAAAATTCAACAGGAAATTTCAGCAATTAAGGGAACGACCCTAAATGGTTCCTGTTAAATTTTCAAAACAGCTGTTATTTGTTGAAAAGTGTCATGGAACTTTAAACACCTAAAATTGGATTTTTTATAGTTAGTTACTGTTTAAAATTGTTAGCAAGATAAGAATAACTATAAATATAAATAAGCTGTCTAACTAAAAAGTGACAGAGTTGCCATGACTTTTAACAAAAATGGTGACAACTCTGGTTTTCAACGATTCAACAAAATTTTCAACAGCCTCGAGGTTGTTGAATTGCTGAAATTTCTGAAACTTGATTTTGCATGGAACAGCTGATTAACAGCTGACCAAAATTCAACAACTCAACAGTTTAGGGAATCCCCTCATTGTAATCACAATAGCTATTTTGTAAAGAAGGGTACAATTATTTATTTGTTAAAGAAACTACTAATTTTTTACTACACAATATATCAAATTATTGTTCTCAGCTTAATGCCAAAGCCAGGTTAGCTACCTCACCCTGGATTCTAGTATACCCCAGTATAATGGTATCAAGGGGTAAAAACAAAGGGGAAAGAAGCACAGAAACGCACGCACAGAGACTAGAAAGAATGCATGGAAAAATTTGCATAAATGAATATTATTGCGGAACTATATGCGCGGATATAGCCACATACCAAACACTTTTGCGCAAATATTTATGGGTACACACGGGTATAATATGCGAGTATATTATACTATACATATTCATTCAGATTCAGTCAAGTCAGCGGCAAGAATCGCAGAAAACTTGCTGCCAACTTATCAGCGACTATTGTCTCACAAATCTCTGTCAGTGGCCTGGAGTGGTCGGAGGGGTTTATGGCTGTCATTTAGGAAATCAAATCGGATGATTCACAAGCCGCAAAAACAAAGACCAAGAAAAAAAAAACGATGGAAGAATCTATCGATGTCTCTGCCAGCAAATTGTCGGCGGTTGTCAAATGCGAATCTTCTTTCTGGCTTTTGGCTTTATGCAAATCAGCCCCTGAAAGTGCTGACTCCGCCCCGCTGAAGGCTCTATATCCATCGATCCATCCATTTGTCTGGCCGTCCTTTGTATAATTTTGAGCATGATTTGCCGCCTAATAGAAATGCCAAAGGAAATTACGGCATTGGACCCACTAAATGGTTTGGCCAGCCCAAGACAACGAGACCCAATCACTCCCACCATCCACTGTCCCACCTCCAATCCCAATCCCTATCCCTATCCCCCCCAATAACCCCCACTCGACACAGAGGGCGCAAATTAGCACCCAGGGGAGCTGTGAAGGCAAAGTTTATAATGAGCTTGGCCAAAAGGGGGCCAATCTGTGGGTAAATGCCAGGGAGTGCGGCATGTGTGCGTGTGTGTCTCCATTGTCTGATTGGAAATTTAAGCAGGCATCCCGAGTGTTGGAGTATTGGCTATATAGTTGAAAGATCTTAAATGATTATTATTATTTCTAAGGCATCAACAAATTAGGAAATCCTACAAATAGTTAGTCATCGCAAACCGGTAGAATGCGAGTATACAAATTCGTGTTTTCGTATGTTGACCTAAAACTTATCTAGTTTGTTCAAAATTGTATCATCATATAGAAGCACAAAAAATCTTAGAACTTGTTTTCACGCCTCCCCATCGTCCCTACATGGTTATACATTCAAGGCTGAATTGATTCATTGAATTTAGAAGATGTTATTTTATAGATTTATTTATAAACCAGAGTTATCTAGCTGTTTCTAGCTCTCAACTTCTGCCAACACTGTGCAATTGTGACGGGGAGGGGCGCCTCGGATTGCGATGGTTAATGCATAAGCTTAAAACTATGAGTGGTGGGGGATCAGAGGTCAGGGGACTATCTATTGACTGTGGGTGGGGTTGCCATGCCAGCATGCCAATAGGGGGCGGATGGGTTGGGACCGAATCTGCAGGTGTCC
Source organism: Drosophila prostipennis (assembly GCA_037075205.1). NCBI lineage: Eukaryota > Metazoa > Arthropoda > Insecta > Diptera > Drosophilidae > Drosophila > Drosophila prostipennis. Next base: position 47,212 of record JBAMCJ010007778.1, on the reverse strand, counting down.
TGATGCCAGATAGCCACGAACAAAGCCAATATCATTCCAAAGACGCTTGCGTGAAGCGTGGTTGGAATTTAAAATTTCACCATCGGTTATTAGTTAGTGCAAGATATGGAATTCCCGAAATCAGCACATAAACTACACGCTCGAATGTGGTTAGCATTGTGAAGACTCAATTGAATCCCGCAAATGTTGATGTCGGGGAAGAATAAATCAATTTCAGGAGAGGATGGGATGGATGAAAACCAGCTGACACGCAAGGTGACTGGTTACTCAATTTTCGCAATAAGTTCATGTTGAAAAAATTATGATTTATCAACATGAACCACTAAATATATGCCGTACAGATAAATTTAATCAAAGCTATAAAGATATATTGGATTTAAGGAGCTATTCATCATGTTTATCAACTGAGAAATAACGAACATAAATAATTACGAAATTAAACGCTAATTTTGCATCGTATTTTAGTTTCATATCTATACAATTTATAATTTACATGTGAAAATGTATACTGCTTTCATTTAATATGTATTCAGATTCAGCATAAAAAGAAAGTGAACTAGATTTTATTAAAAAATAGCACACTGCCTTATGTAAATGTGCTAATCCAAAAGTTGGTTTGAATGAGATTCAGCGAGCACAGCAGGTGTCTAAAGAAAGCCCCCCTGCCAAGGTTAATGTCTTTATTAACACTAAAACACGCCCAAAACGTGCGCACCTCATCAAAGCCCAAAAGTGCGGCATCTTCACCTTGGGCACAAGTATGTTGCACAACGCAGATACTCAGATTCCGACTCAGATTCGGATTCAGCAAACGAACCCCTGACAGTTTTGATACCATACCGGTTTCTCGACCAATGGTGGATAGGTGGGGTGCGGTCGGGAGCTTGGGACTTCACAGAGCCGGTCGTGCGTAAGTGGATTTCAAAATGTTAATGGGCTGCGTGGAAAAAATTAAGTTACCAATGACAGAATATCGCCGCGATGATGATGTCGGCGATGCATTTATTTGCACGCCGAGCAGGCCAATCGCTTTAATTAAACTTTAATTAAAAACAACACAAGCCAAATTGCCAATTTGCAGCGACAGCGACGCAACGTTTGCTCGTTGATGTTTGCGATGATTCAATTAAAGTTTTTCAACACTGCCACCAGAGCACGGCTTAATGCGCAACACCCAACACTTTTCGAAAGCTTTGCGTTTAATATTTCCCCCGAACCGTTTACACTGGCAGATTTTGTGTTTACACGCGAGTTCAGTAAGCCACTGACTGCAACAGAGGCTTATGGTGATGGCGCATTGTGTTTGCACAGATCAGGGAATCGAATTGGCTGATTGATGGCAAGTGTGCCGGAAAATACGCACGCTAAAATACACACATTAAGTAGACATGCAGTTCATGGAGGGAGTTGAATTAAGCTCCTTTTTTTTGTTGCCCATATTGTATAATTTAAATTTATTGCTACATTCGTTTTCAACAATTTACTGCACTTTATTTGTGTTTGCTTTGCATAATACAACATACTTTTTCATTTAAATAAATTGAAATAAATATGCGCCAGAGGTAAATTTGAATTATTTTAAAATAACTCACCTTAAATTACATGATTAAACTGAATACAAGGCTTTTTTGTTAGGTTCTCTGTAAAATTCTATTAATGTGTTCAATCTAAGTTTAACTTTTGAAGATAAAAAATCGAGTCTAAGTACGGTTTAAAACTACCCGGCATTATTTATTATTATTTAATCCTATTATGAAATTCCGCAAGAAACGTGACATTTAATAACAAGTTTGAACATGTTCGGATATTCTGAGAGACCTCCAAAATAGCGAGTTGCAGTATCAATTACTACAAATCCCTCGATGCGCTCAGTGCAGACGAGTGTATTAAGAGATGGCAACAGGCTTACGACCGACTGAGTATTGCATAAATTGGTTGCTCTTTTGCCAAGGAGTTGCCAGGACAACAACCAGAGCGAACTTGCCAAGTGGGCGTTGCGAAGAACTTAAAAACCCATCATCGTGTTTTGGTATGGCTGCGATGTTGTTTAAAATGCCATAAAGTTTAATTGAAAAACAAGCTCCGGCATCTCGGTAGCTCCGTCGCTCCATCGCTACCCAAACCCTCGAACCGCCCACTCAACATAATCAGCTTGAGCATCAGGCGAGCATCAACGTCGCCTGCAGTGACGCAACCGCTGTCAAAAGTTTTTATGCATTTTTCGGCTTTTTGTCACGACGTCAGCGGCAATGAGGATGAACGACCAAAACGTCAACAAGACGCCAAGTATTCCATTCCCCCAAACTACCCGATGACCCTATCCCCATCTTCTGCCGGCTGCTGTCGCCTGTCAACTGCAATGCATCAGCAGCAACAGCAGTAATACACTCCGCAAAATGTGGAGTTTCGCAACCTCTATTTAGATTTATCCATTATCTGAAACTAAATACCTAAGCAATATGAAACTGTCACAGTCGTCCTAAATTATCAAGATCAAGATTGAAAAGTTCCTGACGACATCTATATCCCACAGTTCTTAGGTACAATCGGATATTACTGGCAAAAATTGGAGATATTTCGCGATCTGACAACTGTTGACACAAGTCGTCCGAAATCTTATTTTTATATGAACGATCATGGTAAAGGCGGTCGTTTATATCCTATAGCCCCAATAGAAATCAATGGCGTAAAATAGGTCAAACTTTGATTTTCCTCAAGATAGTTTTATATATTTTGTTGGTTATTATTTCATATTTTATATTTATGCTCATTATAGTCACTTTTTCATTCGTGAAGTCGCAAGGGTTTTATAACTTCGGCTTTCCTGGCTAGAAATGTCATCATGCACTTAGAAAACTCTTACAAAAAATCAAGAACATCAATGAGAACTGACCAAATTGGTAAATGTATGCAAAATCCGCCATGATTTTTATTTTGTGAGTTTTATTTTAAAAAATCAATGGTAAAAATTATTATTTATATCTTAAAGATCTTTAAAGGATACTACAAATGTAAACTATTTTACAAAGTCGATAATGTACTTTAATGTATATTTGATGATCTGTAATGTATTTGACACATCTGTAGTCTTTATACTTGCATCAAGAGGTTTCTTACATTCGGTAGCAAAAACTACTAGATTTTTGCAAGTGCTCTACCAGAAGCAATACTGGCTGAATTCGAGGCTAGTTGGCTGCCTTTCTGTGATTCCGATTTTTTAAATTATTCAGCAAAATCTGTCTGCGGTCGTCCGTCGATCCATCTCTCTGTCCCACTGACTGTCTGTCATCGGCTTTTTGCATTTGTGTCTCATCACTTATCGATGGATTTTGCTGCATTGCTCCACAAACCGGTTCGGTGTGGTTCGCATCGTTTCGTTTCAGTTTCGTTACGGCGGTTAATTAGTTTTTGTGGCCTGAAAAGCCCAGTCAAGCGTTGGCCAGTGATTGACTTGATTGGTCATCTGATGTCCCGATCCGATGCCGCAGTTTGACCGCAATTGCAGTTGCAATTATGCAGAGTTCATTAGGCTTTAGGCCCGGTCGGTCGAGCAGGTGGATGGGGGAGGGTCAGCGATTAACTCGGCCTTTGAGGGACGGACATTTTGCCTTGCGATGCATTCATTTATAATTAACCCTAAACCCCTGTGCCGTAATGCTTTGCTGCATTTGAAATTATGGGGATTTTCGCGCACGCTCGCTGGTGTCATGGCTTACACCTCACACCCACTTATGCTTGCTTACCTGCGTTGCAAGAATTTTAAATCATTTAAGGGAACATTTAAAAAAAAGTATACGTTTTAATACACTAGAAGACTTTGGCTAGTCGATATTAGGAGGCTATTTACCAATATTAGGAAGCTTTATTAATGGCATAATTTCTGATTAGATATTATAGCCATTATAGCTGTTCTTTAAAATTAGTTGATTTATAGAAAACTCTAATTCAGATATGTCTTTCTCATATCTCATATGAAATACCTATGTTTGTATAGGATAATTAAAAGCATAATATCTAAACTAACTCAATTAAAAACTAAGTTACGGCTATCAAGCTCATTCGTGTAAAATTAAAGCTTTTTAAAGAACAAAAACATTTTGGTTTTCCTGTGTGCTCGCCTTTTGTTTGGATTATTAATGTTTGATGTTATCAATTTGTTCAATAATCCGGAAAACATAAAATAATAACACTGGCAAAAAACATTTGTGGGATTAAGGGGCTTAAAGTTGTTAATGGCACCGCATCGCATAATCACACAATACCCACACGGCTTGTTTTGCTACCTTCAATCATCACTCATTCCCTTCGTTAATCGCTAACCCCAAACCTGCATTCTGATCACCTATGTCTGCCAACCGAAATCTCTTTGTGTGTATCCTTATATGTGTTTTGCTTTTTGTTTCGTCTTTTCCCAAAACACACACCCATCCCCCAAACCCCCGAATCCGTCGAAATCCCCGAAACCTGAATCAATAGAGCACGGAAACTGCAGAAACGGCAACGGATCAGGCTGTGAGTGAGCCGCCGATCAAGCTGGTCCACGTCTTGAATCCCGGCGAGCGGGAGTATCTGTCACCCAATCTGATTGGGGTTCAGAACATAGCCATGACCTTCCTGCCGCTGTCGATGAACTTTGTGAATATCATCGACGCCTATCGGGAGATCACAGCCGGAGTGCGCTACGAGATCCTGCTAAACGCGATGGACACGAAGGCCAAGCAGCCGGCTGAGGCGGACACCATCTGCCGGCTGGTCATCCTGGAGAAGCCCTGGCTGCGCACCCAATGGGGCGACAAGCACCGCGAGCTGGTCACCTCCAATTGCACCGACGCGGCGGAGAACTCGGTGTCCGGAGATCCAGCGGAGAAGGCGCGGCTGCTCAACGAGAAATACGTGAGTAATAGCATCTTCAATGGCGGTCAAAGGAACGAGCTGAGCGACGCAGAGATGGCCAATCTGGAGTCTCAGATACTGACTAACCTGGGACCGATGAGGCGGAAGGTCAGCCTGACCAAGTCCGCTTCTGCGGCTCCTGCTGCTGCGTCCTCTCCTGCTGCGCCTGCTCCCACTGATTTGGAAGCTCCTGTTGCCACATTCGCTTCTATAACAGTCACCAAGCTGGGTCCACCTGAAGCCACTAATGAGGCCGCCACGGCAATTAGCATTGATGAGGCGGAAAAAAAGGCGGACCAGGTGGAGGACAGGCCCGAGGAGGAGGGCGTTGCCTCCACCACAGCCGCCACAGAGCTGAACGATAATGAGAAACGTTGGCTCGACGATTTCCTATCGGTGGGTGCGTATAATTTCGAAAAGAACCAGCAGAAGGAGCAGCAGCAGGAGGAGACCGCTCAGGAGCAGAAGGACCCTGAGGTGGAGGCTACTACCATACCGACAGCTTCATCATGAATATTCTCATTATCATCCCAAACACACTCGCAACCAACCAACCACCCACCCACCCCCATCCTTCACTGTCTCTGTCTTTTACACATAAATACTCTTTATACGTACTCTCCTTAATGCGAACAATAAAAAAGGAAAATGTTATTTAATTGAATTTATTTCAGCTTGCCTTTTCACCTGATGCCGATGATGACGGTGTTGATGGGGTGGGCACGTCGGCATTTCTCGTTCTAGCACCCCCGCAAAACACTTATTTCACCTTAATAATCAAATGAGTTTCCGCTCTCAAATTACGGCCGCAATCTGTTTAACCCGGGCCCTATCTTAGCCGCATTCGTAGCACCTGGGGAGGGGCCATCTGCGCCTGTCTATAAGTCTTGGGGGGGATCCCAAGTGCCGCTATATATGAGAGGTTAAGTGGGGGGTGGGGATGTGGGATTCGCCTCCTCCTCCATGACCATGCGGTGCCCACGGTGTCGACAGAAGCCGAAGCACACAGAGTGCGAGGCAAGTGTTCTCATTATCCTCGTGCTCTACTTTTTACAGCGGTTGACTCTGTGGGGCCACGCACAGTGGGTCGAAGGCGATTTGTCTACGGGGGTGGGCACTTTCCACCCGACTTAACCTAAAGAGGGCATAAGGGGTTAAATAATCAATGACAGAATCTGCAATTTTAATGGCAGGAACGCTACTTTAGAAATGGCGTTGTCTGTATAGCTATTTTAAATTCCATTCTTTTGATATGGGATATAATAGATCCAAAGGAAGTTCTAAAGAATATCCGTTTTCTGTTATATTTAAAACTAAATATTTCATAAAAACTGTATTTGATTTAGAATCTTCTGAAAACGCTAAAAAAAAAACAAGAGAGAGCGCTACAGTGGAGTGCTTCGACTATTAGATACCCGTTACTCAGATAACCAACATTAAAACAAGAATTAACGCGAAGGCGCCACCTAGCGGAAGGCATCGGAACCGCTGACCATGCATTAAGTTCTTTTTTAAGGTATTAACGAAACAAATACACAGCTTTTCGCGGTTTGTGGGCGCTAAAGGGTAGAAATAGATATCATATAGATAACTTGCTTATCAAAATCATAATACCCTCTGCGAGAGTATAACAACCAATGCTGCACGAACTCTCCACTTTTAATTAATAAAACTATTAAATACTGAGCTTAAATGCACACACCAATGAGGGAATAAATTACATTTGAATGGTAATAATTCGCTTCAATCTGTGTTTGACACTTTCAACAATCGGAAATCTCTTTTTCCAACATTATTTCCAACCCATATGAGTGCCTAATGAGCTCTTGGAAAAATCATCGCGGAATAAATTAATTAAGTGCTTTGAAAATGAGAACCATTCAGTTGCACTGCTGATTTACGCCAACTGTCAGAAAGCATAGAGCCGCGTTCGGCACTTGACTGTCAGTATATCCAAATGGATTTCACGCTCCATTGCACACACGGCCCATCACACTTGCCACCCAGAGAAGCCATCCACTTTATTCCCACACCCACTGTGGCCCCAGGGTCGTTGGAACATCATTTACGTTATAATTCTTATTGAAATACACATTTGAATTAACAGTTCCCGTTCCGGTGTTGGGACATTAAAAGCGCGGCGACGGGTTGGGTTGGATAGGAGGCTGGAGAAGGGATTGCAGGGCAGGCAGCTTAATGAATTCATGTTCGGACTCGGGCTGCACACATCGAAGAGGATGGCCTGGGACTCCCATCGAAACACGGCTCGGCTGTTCTTTCTTTTTGTGTTCCTGTATTTTTAATTATACACACGTCGTAGCCATTACATTCCATTCGGTATTGTTGTCGCAGCTAGATGACCTGCACTCGAAAAAAAAGATTCCACTGCATTTCAAGTTTTGCATGGAATTTACTTTTAAATCTTAGCCATTTTTGACAATTTATTAAAAGTCTATCATCCTTTAAGTGTTGATAATTAGATTCTAACTCATCACTTAGTACTCTGACATGTCCCCAAATTGGAATTGTTTTTAAAATAAAGAAAAAGAACCATGTCGCCGTAAAATCGATATGCGCATGTAAATTTCTGGTTATGCAATACGCATATCGTTTTAACATGAAATACTCATTTCGAGCATATGGAATTTACGGAACCGCAAATCAAGTTAAAATTGATATTACATAATGTAAAATCGATATACGTTTCATATCGATTTTCTTGGGTGTAAAATATGATACAAATGGCATACTCCTTTCCTTTTCTTAAATAAATATTTCCAATCCACGCCGTCAAAACGTATTCAAAAATTATAGAACAAATATTTTTGCATTTTATTCCCAATATATGACCTTACATATAAACATTTCATTTGCAACCTTTGTAGGCCATAAAATGTTTTGAGTGTGACTCCACCTGCAGTCCTCATTCGCATTCGCCATGTCCGATGGCAGGCTGCGTCAGCAGGAGCAGACATTTGGCTCCTGGCTGTGGATGTGGCTGCGGCGCCGGATCCTCAGAAACCAACTCCCATCAACGGCATCAACATATCACCATCATCGATGCCAGCCGGCAAACGAATATCCAGCCAAAATGTTTGGTTTAATTGGTTTTGTGTTCGGCATTGAATGGTTTATGGGCCGCATGTGTCTGTCGGCGTTATTGTTGTCCTATTCCACAGCTGGAGAGGGTATGGGATGCCTTTGGGCCTCCGTGTTTCTTGCCGCAACTCTTCTAGCCACGTGTAGTAGTACGTTTGTGTCGTTCTGTCAATTTCGGTAATGTAAATTCAGACATGTCCTTGTTTCATTTGCATTCGTATGTAATTTATGTGCCAGTCCCGCAGAAATCTCCTCACATCTCTACTCTTTTTGGGGTCGGAGGGTCGGAGTTCTGATGTGGTGACAGCTGCGTGTCTGTTTGTAATGGATAAGTGTTTCCGTGTTGCGTAATTAGCACAAGATTAACGAACTCTCAGATACCAAACAAAGGGCTGATTTGGTTTGACTTTCGCCTTGCTGTTTCGAGGGATGCTTTTTGTTAAGGATATTGCATAAGTTTAGAGAAATCTCTGCTCATCTGCCTAACTTGAAACAAAGGATATTATTATTAACGATACATTCTTTGCATGAATATTGAAACACAAAAACATGAAGATAAAAGTGAGTTTAGGTCCTTTCTAAAATGGAAAATGTCATTTAACCCTTATAATTTTCAAAATAAGCGTGAATTGTTTGTTAGTACGAATCAGTTCGATTAAAGTCCTATAGTATCACCGAAATATTATAACAGAAACATTATACAAATCAAAGTCCAAGTAGGACTGTTCAAAAGCTGTCATTATCGTTTTGGGTCCAAATCCAAATTTCAGTTGACATCACTCGGTATACTCGAACTGAACCCTCAATATCAAATACTTTTCTAACATTTTTTTTAAGGTTGAGATAATCGCTTTCCAAAAAAGATTCATAAATTCATAAAGACGATTTTGCAGAGATTCTTTTCACGATGAAGCAATTTGCACTGACGACCTGCATTCGCCGTATCTGGATCATGTCCGGTTGGTTGCGCCAGGAGGCGGCCATTGCAGCTGGCATGTTGGTGGTGCAGCGTCATCAGGTGGAGTTTAAAGAGGAGGAGGAGGAGCACAAGGTCGAGCAGCAGGTGGCACCCAGTGGTGGCGAGGTGGGCGTCGACTCGCAAGGGAGACTCCGCCGTGTGCGCATGCTCGACGACTACGTTCTGCCCTTCGAATGCGGCCTCTGATTCTTGATCCGTAACTCCCGTTCTTCTATCTGGTTCCGCTCCATAGCGTGTGCCTTGAGTTAGTTAGTTTCGCTTCTTGGAGTACTTCGCTGTTCGCGCTTTGGGAGTTCGAAAGTGTAACGTGGTGGAGGGCCCTTCCACGGAAACCACTTATCCAAATTTTGGTCTCAACCACGTAATCGTCACTGAATTCTAAACTGGACGGACAACGGAAACTCAATAAATATTTTAATCCAAAAAATGGTCACCTGTCAACCTGTTAAACTTTGTTTATGTAAATAATTCAGTTTGGAAAATAGTTGGAGTTCATCACTATATTTTTGCGAATTTAAAATTAAACAACACAAGTGTCTAAATCATTATAAAGTTTCCCAAAATTGTCAGAAACAATCTTTATTGACTGGGTATGTAAGATGCGGGTATTTGTTTCTCTCTGAATTCCAACAAGGAATGTCTTTTGTGCCGTCAATTAAATAGTTCATTAAAATAAAAGCTTTTATAGTTCCGAAATCTTAGCGTTCATAGGAACGGAAAGACCTGACTTGGCTAGTGATCATGATCCTACTTTATTGGATCGGAAAATCTTTTTTTACCTGTTACATAATTTCTAACGAGCAACGGGTATACAAATAAGAGAAAGAGTGGTTAAGCTTACTTAGTGGCCTGTTACAGAAAGTGTTATATGTTTATTTTGGTAAACAGCAAAATAAGATGTGGATAGGTCCAAGAGATTTCTAAAAAATACCGCTTTAATATAAATAACATTTCTTCCAGACCCTTCGCAGAAGACGCAGCCTGAATGAGATCGTGGGTGAGCATAAGCCTTACGATGAGGAGGCGGCAAAGGCACAATTGCAAGAGTCCCTTGACAAACTTACCACTGGAGAGGGTCCCCACTACAAGTAAGTATACGTAGACATTTTAATTGAATGATTGTAAATATAGATATTAATTATTTAGATTATTATATACATTTTATTATATATAGGTATTATTATATACAAAATATATTACTTATTTAATTTACCTTATCTATTTATATCCTCAAAACTGTTTCCACAATTTAAAACACACAAGAGTCTAAATAATAAATTAAGAGTCCAAGTTCTCACCCAGGGGGCTCACATAGAGATAAGGCTAGATGCACTGGAATTATTACATAGTTTTTATACACTAGACTCAAAATCTCGCTTCTCTTTTTCAGAATCGGAAAAGTTTACTCAGCTTCGCGGCAGGTGGTTTCCGGTACTTTGACCCGCATCGACGCGGACCTAATCGATGGCTCGGACTCACAGCACCGCTGCATCGTTGAGATCTGGACGAAGGCCTGGGTGAGGAAGGATGCCCACGAAATCACCTTCAAGTGCCGCAACCAGCCTGTAGTTCAAGCCCGGCACAGCAGATCCACGGAGTGGGCCGAGAAGAAGACGCACAAGAAGCACAGTCACCGCGCCCTGGACAAGGTGGATCACCTGTTCCACAAGTTTCAAGTGCGATTTGGCCGCCGCTACGTGAGCACTGCCGAAAGGCAGATGCGCCTGCGTATCTTCCGCCAGAACCTGAAGACCATCGAGGAGCTGAACGCCAACGAGATGGGCAGTGCGAAGTACGGAATCACTGAGTTCGCTGACATGACCAGTTCGGAGTACAAGGAACGAACTGGCCTGTGGCAGCGTGATGAGGCAAAGCCCACCGGCGGATCTTCGGCTGCGGTACCGGCGTACTCAGGGGAACTGCCCAAGGAGTTCGACTGGAGGCACAAGAATGCAGTCACGCCGGTGAAGAACCAGGGATCGTGCGGCTCCTGCTGGGCCTTCAGTGTGACGGGCAATATCGAAGGCCTCTACGCCGTGAAAAACGGCGAACTTAAGGAGTTCTCAGAGCAGGAGCTGCTCGACTGCGATACCACGGACAGTGCCTGCAACGGAGGCCTCATGGACAATGCCTACAAGTAAGTGGCGCGGGAATGAAGAAATATTTAGTGTCTGTATTTAATCGGTATTCCTCTCGCAGAGCCATCAAGGATATTGGCGGCTTGGAGTACGAGGCCGAGTATCCCTACAAGGCCAAGAAGAATCAGTGCCACTTCAACAAGACCCTGTCTCACGTTCAGGTTTCCGGTTTTGTCGATTTGCCCAAGGGCAACGAGACCGCCATGCAGGAATGGCTGCTCAGCAATGGACCCATCTCGATTGGTAAGGCAATGAGAAAGAAGAAACCCCGAAGTCCACTCTAACCTATTTTTCTCTGTAGGCATCAATGCGAACGCTATGCAGTTCTATCGCGGCGGAGTTTCACATCCCTGGAAGGCTCTGTGCTCAAAGAAAAACCTCGACCACGGTGTGCTGGTTGTGGGCTACGGCGTCTCCGACTATCCAAACTTCCACAAGACCCTGCCCTACTGGATCGTGAAGAACTCGTGGGGTCCGCGCTGGGGAGAGCAGGGCTACTATCGCGTTTATCGCGGTGACAACACCTGCGGCGTCAGTGAGATGGCCACTTCAGCTGTGCTCGCCTAGACTTGATTTGAGTCCATCTTATATACACACATACGACTATATCTAGGTTAATACTTCAGCCAGTAACTTTATGTACAATTCCGTTTCAATGTTCTCCAACCGACGCGACGAGGAAGTCGTTAAGTTTTAGATCTTCGCATAAACAGTATAATCATTTCGGACATCTGTAATCTCACGAAAAGCCTGCATCCACATATTCTGCTTTAAATTGAAATAACAATAAATAAATTGTACAAGAATTAAGACTTAACAGCTATTTATTCAATGAATCAATCGATGCCAGCCTTGGTGGCAGCAACAGTTGGTCACGGAACAGTGGGCCGAACAGGAAATATTTCTGATACTAATTTGTACGTATGAAAAAAATGATAACATTTCAATGTTTTTCGGTTTATGGTATGACCTTAACGCCATGGATTAGTTTGATGTTTCGCTTCTGCAGCTAACATATATTTTTTGGTGATCTAGCTTTGATTTTTAAACCCAACCTCACTGTGCAGAACTGCAGTATGCTAATTAGATTTAGACCAGGGCCGTCGCCCCGTTGGAAGCCACACAAAGTGTGGGTTTCCGATGCAGAGCGGAGCTCAGTAGCAGCTTGAAGCGCATCGGCGGCGGTGAACGGAGCTATGGCCATGGACGACTACGATGATGACAGTAAGTGAGCGCAGGACAAAAGGATGCGGACTCTTAATTCATTACCATCGACGTCTCCTAGTGAGCAGCGTGGGCGTAACCACGGCCCGCATAGAGAACCAACACCAGCAACAGCACCACCAGCAGGGTCAGCATGGACACCACCAACAGGGCCAGAGCCAGTACAGCGCCGGGGCGGTGAAAGTGGGAGGATGGCGATATGAGGACGCCAGTCGCTACATCGGCGAGTGGAACCAGCGTGGCCAGAAGCACGGCATCGGACACTTGCAGTTTGCCGATGGCACGCGCTACGATGGCCAGTTCCAGGAAGGTCTGAGTCAAGGAGTCGGCTGTCTCTGGTTCGCGGACGGCGCCAAGTCAGTTTTGTGATGCAAGGGGATGCAAACCTTCAGAAAAGAATATCAAACATTTTCTTCTTTCGCTCTGTTCATTCGGTTAATGAATGATATTTAAATGATACTAGTGATTTAGTTCCGATTTTGACAATTGATTTGGTTGGTTTGCATCCCAGTAACAATATGGTTACAAATGTTATTCAATTTACTCCTCTTTCAAGACAGATACGAAGGCGAGTTTCATCAGGGTTGGTTTCATGGTAATGGAATCTTTTGGCGCGCTGACGGAATGAAGTATGAGGGTGAGTTTCGTGGCGGCAAGATCTGGGGCCTGGGTCTGCTGACGTTCCAGGACTTCACGCACGGCTTTCCCAGGAACGAAGGCTTCTTCCAAGACTGCCGCTTTATGAGACGGCGTCGATGTCCCGAGGTGGTGCAGCGGGCTCAGAAGTGCGCCCTTATGGCCCGTTCCCAGTGCGAACACCCTTACTGAACAGAGCCCTCAGTTTGGTTACGTGTTGATCCTGAAAAGTAATCTAGGGATACCTCAAATTGACTTAATCGGATACCCAAATATACAAAAAATCACCTTATTTAGCCTGATAACTTGTTTTAAATATTAAAATGGAAATCAATCTTATGTTTTCTAGCCAAAATGCTTTCCTGTAATGTTAATCTACCATTCGCTGAGGTGTAGAAAACATTTGGAACAAAATTGATATCTTAGCTCCCAAGATACCAATATATTTATACATGTTACTCGTGGAGTTTCTTTGTATTCATTGAAAAGTATGTAACAAGTAGAAGAAGGCGTTTCAAAACCTATAAATGAAGATATCATGATCAAGAGCACTAGTCAAGCTGATCCATCCATGTCTGTCTGTCCGTTTAAACGTCGAGGTTGGTATTTTCCATGCATGTTACATTAGTGCTAACGCCTATAAAACTAAAATCTATTTGATTTTAAAGTTACATGAGTAACTAAGTTTAAAAAACCTTGCACAAGCAACGATGCCTCTACCCGCCGCTAGGTGGATTGATGTCAAGGTATTTTATTTTGAAATTGGTGAACAGAATAAGGGGTATCTGATAGTCGAGGTACGCGTTCCTTCTCAATGTTACATACATATGCTCGAATAATCGCGAGGTATTTAAAATATACAGTTAGGCTGCAGTAAATAATAAAAAACGGATATAATATCTCGATTGATAAAATGATAACTCAAAACCTTACTTGTATAGAACTTTTCAAAACTTCGATCCGCGTCTGACTTTCTTCGACAAACCCTAATAAAAACAACTACACAATTATGAATGTAGATCCTAGAATTTGTGCGTTCGCTTATTGGCTTTAAAGTATTAACAAGAATGGTATTGTTCCTTGGCTAGTTCCCACTAGCTGCTCCAACCAGGTACCAGGCATTCCTGGCCTTGACCGCCGTGTTCCGCACCAGTCTCTTGGGATCATCCAAGGCGGCGGCAAGGGCCAGGGTAACATCCACTTTGTGGGGCAACAGGACGAAGGTAGGATACTTGGTAATGTCGTAGAGCAGCTGCAGTGCCGCGATGCGAACTTGCTGTAAGAAATAAAATATTCTTTAACGTTATTCTTATCTAATTAATTTGTTTCAAAAGCAAACTCTACATTAAATAAAATAAATTTTAGATATAATATGTCAAGAATGTTAAAGGTTGATTAAATCGAAAAATTAGTTTGGAAACTTTATAGGCTTCCAGTAGTCTATTAACCCTAAAAGTAACTTACCATTGTGTGCTGAGCTTTATACTTTGATAGCTCCAGGCAGCTGGGTATAAGGTGGGCCAAGTGCGCCTGGAAGTATCCGTCCTGCTGCGCCACAAACTTTTCACAAATGCCCAGTGCTATGCACAGTGACTGCGCCTCGTTGTGCTCCTCTAGGCTCTTGAAGAGCAACGGACCGAGCTGCTCAATGTTTAGCTTGATTACGGCCTGCGGCGTGGCTTTCAGTACGTATACGAACGCCTTCAAGTGGTGCACACAGTAGTTGGCCAGCTTGCTACCCATCTTTCCCATGATTGTGTGGAAGAGCTTTTGCTTGTAGAGGAACTTAACCACTGGCAAATCCAGTTCCGGGTACTCGGCGGCAATGATATCGAATCCCAATGCTGCGGCAGTGCTCAAACTCGGATGCTTCAGTAGATCAGAAAGCTGACAAAGAATTAAAATGTATTAATGCGTCTTATAACTCACGATAAAATACAAATATATGGGTACTCACATCACCAACAATATCGGCAGCCTCATCGAATCCCGCGACCACAAGCCCCTTGGCCACCCAGGCAAGGATCTCCACTGCCCGCACATCGTTCTTCTTGATGGCCGCCTTAAGCTGGTCTGTGATCTTCTTAACCTTACTTCAGGTTGGCCGGATTGCTCTCCATCTTATTCACCATACTGCAAAGTAGGTGATGAGCGATCACGCGCAACTGTTCGTTTTCGGTGTTGAGAGAGAGCTGGGTTAAATCGGTCAGAAGCCGCTCAAAGTGGTCATCCAAAGAAATGTCTTTATGCAGGTAGCCGAGCAAGCCCTTGGTAATGTACAAGTCCGCACACTGATTTAGGTTGAGTTGAGGAAGGTACTCGCTAACTATCGCGCTCTGTTCTGAGAGGGGGAGTTGCTGGGTGATGCGACTTAAGGCGCCCGCAATCTGCTCCAGTGACTGCAGTGACAGGCCCTCCGTGTGTTGACCCAATTCGATGAGCTTGTGTAGCAGATTGGACTCTTGCTGCAAATCGACGATGAAGCGTTGATCCTCCAGGACGAGCAGTTTGTTCAAGGCTTCTAGGGCCAGCAAACGAATGGGCTCCGCGGTTGTATCCTTAAACGACTGTGTCATTACCAAATCCAAAATGCGCTGAGTAAACGCCATTTGCGGCAGAAGGGGCAAAAGATTGGCGTATATCTTCTTCTTTACAAAGTTGGAGAAGATTTCGAAGTTTCGCACGCAGACGTCGATAAAATTCGACTGCACTTCCACCGGCTGCAGGGCTCCCAGACTGACCGTAAGTGTAGTAAAATCAAGATCGATGGACGGATGGCTGATGAGCTGAACCAGCGCTTTGTAGACCAAAGCGCGCTGTTTTTCGCTGAGAACCGGTGCACTTTCGTTGAGCACAGAAAGTGCCGCCTTCTGCAGCTCCAAGTCCTCCTGCTTGCTATCGAAATCATCCTGTTCGATTAGTCTTAAGGAGGCAATCACAGCATCCTGCAGGGACTCACGTATCGTTGTGTCGAGTTTCTGCAGAGAATCTCGAAGTGCGCACAGTTTATACACCTGGCTAACTATATAATAGATCTTGATCCGCTGTTCAGGCCCTGCGTCTGTGGCCTGTAACTTAAGCAGAAAGCTGTTGAGGATCTTGTCCGCTGCGTAGGGCGCGTCTCCCGATACACAAACCAGGGCGATCCCGGTGGCAGGATGAAAGAGGCGTTGATTGACATCGCTAAGGTGCGGCAGGATTACGCCCAGGATAGAGCTCTGGTAGCTGTGGCTTATATCAGGTAAGTGGGAAGCTCTCTCTAGGAGCGCAGATAAAGCCTTGAGGGACGCCTTAAGGATCTCTTCGTTGTCGTTTCCGGGAAAGGTCTCTGCTTTCAGAGCCTGCCAAATTTGATCGAAGTGCGGCTCCAAAACGGAGGGTGGGAATTTCAAGGCTGCTTGGTGCTGTTACAAGAATAACAATTAGTAAGGATTGGAGTTTTATAATCTATATGTATCTTGCCAGCAATTCTATGGAGTCCAGTTTTGCCACCAGCAGCTCACTCTCCAGCTTTTCTATGGCCAGCACTACTGTGCCCTCAGCGAATTCGTTGTTGGCCACCAGGCAGTTGGTCAACTTCACTGCCAATTCATCGCGAGTTATGGCCTCCGGATCCTGCTTGCTGGGATTAAAGTCGATTGGAAAGTAGCAAGCAAAGATCTCGAACATCTCTTCGGCCAAATGCAGCAGCGGATACGTGGACAAGAATTCGGGCATGAAGGTGAAAATGATGTCAAGGTTGCGAGGGTCACGCTCGCCGTCAATAGAATTGATCAGGCCATAGACAAAATCTCCGGCCATTGTCTGGAGCTCTAAAAAGAATAATAGGTACATTGTTTTTTATTTAATTTTAAATTTCTTAAATTTTTAAAACTGTTTTTCAATGCGTTTAAATGCGTTGAGTTTAACAGCGTCTTTAATTTTATGTTTTTATATCTATAGGTATAAGTAAATATTAGAACACTTATCAAAAATGTTATTAGCTACAACAGGTAGACGTTTGTGACTCATTTGAAAAATTCGTGACTTGTTAATTCTTTTTTCGCTAGATATGAACTTTTCATAGAAATTTAGTTTTATATCTGTAGGCGTCGTACTATTAACTTCTGTCACCAAAATGTTGGACAAAGACGAACCTTTTAATTCCCAAGCTTTAAACTGAGTGGCTAAACCACACTGACGGACCGACAAAGAAGATGTTCAAGAACATACATATTTTGCAGAAGTTAGAAATATCTGCCTTTATGTGATCCAAACATATAATTCATCTAAATCCAAAGCGAATGGAGAAAAGCTTTTATACCGGGCAAGAAAACACCTATTCCAAATGACAAACCGAAGCTTACCATCCTTAAAGTTCATCGTCAGGTACTGGAAGATGTGAAACAGCTTGGTGCGGTCGCCCCTCGTCTGCGACTGGCAGGTGGTGTACTCGAAGAAGGACTGCAGGATTTGGGGAATCTGGGCTGGCGGCAGAGCTTTCATGTGGACCAGGGCGTCGATGCCGTCGATGATGGCTGGCATCACATTGTGATGGTCACGCAGCCGGTCCATGTAGAAGGTGCTGAGAAACTCCAGCTGGCGCTCTTGGAGCAGATCCTGCGGCAGAGCGACCAGCACGGCGGACAGCAGGTTGGTTCCGGCCACCCGCTGCTCCGTGTCCGGCGAAGACAGGGCGAAGCCCAGCTCCTCGGCCAGGGTGGATATGTCATACGCCTTGGAGGTCAAATCTGGAGAAAACAAAGGAATCTCTGTGAGAAGGTTCGATCTGTGGGAGATGCGGGTGGGAACCTGCCCTGGGCTATCTGGGTGGCGGCCTTCAGGAGCTTCTGGTCGCTCTTCAGGGCCTTCTCCAGGGTGGCACGCGTGGGCGTTGTCATTTCGGGCGACGTCGCTTGCGTGGTGTCTAAATTTAATATGTGTTTAAGCACGTTAAGCCGAAATGTTAAGAACTGGCCTTATCTATAGCTCGGCGTTGCCAGACCAGACTAGTGCAGCTGGCGTTTGGGACTTGGCTATGAATCTAGCTATTTCTTGGAGATAGGCTCTGCACTCAGAATTGGAGTGTGCCTAGATAATTAATAGCCTCTTCCCATACAGTCCATCCGTGTGAAACGGTTGGGATTTTTGACGAATGTGAAACTCGTGTTCCCACAGAACTCCATCCACCATCTACCATCCGATAACAGCTGACTTAAGAGCAGTTGCTCAACTCAACATTGACGAAGGGGGATTTTAACTCGGCAAAACTGGCTTAAAATTGCGTTTTCCTAAACTTATTGTAGATTAATATAATAAATAGCATAAGATGATAGTTTAAAACATATCTGAGCTTTTATAACACATTCTATAACGAGTATGCATACATATTACTGACTGGGGGAGAGCCTAACCTCATGTACCCCACACTCCGCTCTTACTACGCCTCTGTCTACCCAATATTAATGTGTAAAATTTGTAAACAAAACCAAATTTGTGCTGTTTTGGTAATTTATAGCAACTTTGGAGCTTTATAGGAGTACATAGTACACTTTTAATTAATATTTGTTAGTATTTACGAATTGCAGAACATATTCTGAGACTTCGCTGCAAACATTGATGTTTTCGTTTGCAGAACAGCTTAAATTTGGCCCACACATAGCAACTTGTTGGCGAATGCTTTTCCGCTCATAACAAACTACAAATAATTCAACAATAGCCAAAAAACAATGAACTTGAGCATTATTTAATTTTTTCCCGCCATTGATTTGATTTGTTCTCGTAGTCAACGTTCCATTTTTCACTGTCAAGAGGAAGAATTCAGAGTTGCACCGAAAAAACATCGCCTAACTATCGCATAAAAGAGCCCGTCAAAGTCCGTTAAAATTGGATGGCGGACTAAGTGGGAAATTTTCGGAACGGCAAAACCTTACGGACCATCCGTTCAACGGATGGTAGACGGTGGATGGAGCTCTGTGGGAAGACCCTATAAGACTTCGAATGAATTGTTTTTCTTAACTTTCTTAGGTACTTATAAATTTTATTTTATTAATTGTAATTTAAAAGAATATATTTCTGCACCTTAATTTTGGGAATTTATTATCCTGTTAAAATGTTGAATATCAGTCAAGTTTTTCATACAAATTCCATTTTCAAAAATTTCAGTAATTCAAGTATTATCAGTACGCATTAGTAACAATAATATCAAATTTTTAATGATAAATAATTTAGGCAGTATCTAATAGTAAATAAAAAGTAATCCGTCCTTTAAATTGGACAACAAACACCATGTATTTGAATTAATTAATAAAAAATATTTATAAATTTGCATTTATGTTTAGTGTATATTTATAGAAAAACATTTACCATAGCGTGAGCTATTGAAATACTAAATGTTGTATCTTACAACAATATCAATTGATCTATCTGTTTTTTAAGTATTAAGTATTATTTTTAAGTATTAATAAGCTAAACACGTTCAATTACTTTAAGGAATTCCCCTAATCTCTAAATATCTTTTCGATATTATCGGAGGTTGAAATATCAGACATTTACACATCTCTAAAGGAAATTACAAGAAACATACGTCTGCTGTGAGAATATTTAGTTTGTTGCTTGTTATATTACCCAGATACGTCAGTTAAAAAGGAGTTTTGATTAATAGTAAAGACCGATAATAATTTTATTTGATTTCAGATCAATGACGCTTTGATTTGTGAAGGAATGAAAGGACATGAAGTTTCCATGATGATATCTAAATGCACCAACAAAAATAATGAGAAAAGGGATCCGTTTCCCATTGCCATTTACACCTCTCCTCTGCATTGGAGCCAGCCAAATCCAAACTACCATGTACAAAATTCTCTTAAAGAGAATGAATTCAACAAAGTATCGAACTGTGAAAATGCTGAGTCAAACACAAAAGAAACTCAGCAGTTCGTCCGCCAAGTCAAGGAAGGAAAAGTAAAAGTGTTGCCAAGAACCAAGGGACCTCATAGAGACCACCATGTACAAAATTCTCTTAAAGATAATTTACTTGAGAATGAATTCAACAAAGTATCGAACTGTGAAAATGCTGAGTCAAACACAAAAGAAACTCGGCAGTTCGTCCGCCAAGTCAAGGAAGGAAAAGGAAAAGTTTTGCCAAAAACCAAAGAACCACATGGAGACCAAAGCCAAGTGATAAACGAATCACTTGAAGAAGACGTGTTTGACGAAGATGAGCTCTCCTTTTCAAAGATCAATGATCATTTACAAGGAGACGATGACTTTGGCGTTAAATTAGATTACGAGCCTGATAATGATTTAGTCATAGATAAAAGCTCTGATGGGCGGCAAAAATGCCCTTATTGTTCTAAAACCTTTTTAAGGAAGTCAAGCCTTAAACGCCACATTGTCATCCACAGAGGCGATCAAGCATTCAAATGTAAATATTGTCCACAGTCCTTTGGATGGAAATCCACACTTAAGTCACACCTGCGATCCCATACAGGAGAAAAGCCGTTCAAGTGTTCCGACTGCTCAAAGACTTTTTCACAAAGCTCGCATCTTCAAAGGCATTTAAAAACACAGGGAGACTGCCGAGCGAATAACAAGCCACTTGTAGAATATAGTTCAGAATTTGAAGAAGAAATACTGGCTTTATTAAACGAAAATAATAATGAAGGGATTGAGGTGACGGAAGATGATTTAAAAGGTGATGATGATTATGCCGTAGACGTATATTATGAACCTGTTACCAGAAACGAAGAGGGTAAAAGAATCAAGAAGAGGCATTATTGCTCCTGTTGTCCCAAATCTTTTACAAAGAAATCAAGTCTTCAGCGCCACTTTGGAAAACACGCGGGGAATCAACCGTTCAAATGTATTTATTGCGCAAAGTCTTTTGTATGGAAATCATTACTCGAGACGCACTTGCGATCGCATACGGGAGAAAAACCGTTCAAGTGTTCCCACTGCTCAAGGACTTTCACTCAAAACTCACATCTGCAGAGACACTTGAGATCAGTTAAAAGCAACCATAAATAACTGATATTTCTTCTGAGAAATATTTTTTACTCACGACTTTGGGTTTGTTCCTGATTAAAAAATATCATAAAACTATTATTTTGTTTAATATTACTTGCAAAGGACTTATAAAAAGACCATGCTACTGGGGAAAATGGAATTATATTTTGGTGTTCCTCAAACTGTTGAACTGCCGAATCCCATTCCCCGAAGCTATTTAAGGTCAAAAATTATTAGTGAGCTAGGACAACTGAAATTGGTGAGAATTGAATTTACATGGAACAGCTGACATAAATTCAATAAACAGTTTGGGGAACGCCCCAAACATTTATTATATCCGAGTATGATCCCCTGTAAAGTATCGATAGCCGCCGACTGTTGCACGCCCCAAACGCAACAGGGTGACCAAGTGGCCGGGCCGATGTATCGATGAGCCGCTCATCACCAGCCCACGCACATCACTAGTATTACAAACACAGCAGCGCAGCAGTTTATTTTAGCTACCGCAGCGCCTTTAACTCAAAACTAAATAAGTTTCGCATTAATTTTGCGCTTGGAACGCCGCGTAACAAAGCTAGTACACTAATGTCCATAACCGTAAGTCGCCCTCCGTGCGATTCGCGCATTTGCCGTAGTTTCTGCGGCTGCGAGACGTCAGCGTTGTGGCTGCAGCTGCAGACGCCCCCACGTAGCTGGAAATAATGAAAAGAAACGAAAATGTGGTCGAGTGCCGAATGCAAAGTGCAGTTTCAGTCTCCAAAGGCTTGCAATTAACTCAAAATCTATTTAAATCGCATTAATTTGCACCATTGTGCGCCAGTGTATCTCTGAGTGTGTGTGTGTGCGTGCCGCTGAAACCTGAGCTCTGTGTGCGTGTGTGCGAGCGTTAATTTTGTTGTTGTTTTATTTATTTTTTTGTTTTTTGCATACGACGATTCGAGTTGAAAGAATTATTCAAAGCCAACAAGGTCGGCCTCCTTATTTGGCTCATAATAGTTTAATACATTTTCCAATCGGCATTTTGGCCCACGTCCCGCCTTGGAAGCGGAATTGAAAATGGGAGCGCATTGCGTTTAAATTTGGTGACAACTCGGCGGCTGTGCGCCTTATAATTTATAATTAGCAGAGCACTTGGGTCGTTGCCACTGGTATCTTCTATTATTTGCGAGTTCGCCTGAATCGCAAACTTTTTTCGTTCTCGAGGCTCACTTTCCTTTTTTTTGTTACCTGCAAGGCGAGCGAGTGACGAAGTCGCTTCCGTTCTATTGTCCCCCTTCCCACCTAAAACACTTGGAGAAACTCACGCACTCGAACGCTTTAAGTGGAACTAATCTCTGTCTCTCGTTTTTGGCCACAATGACGACAACCTGTTCCGATCTTCCGATCGCCAGTTACTGCGAGGTGGCAAGCAAAAGACAACCACTTGCGTAGGAATGACCGTAATGGCCAAGACTACGATCGAAGAAATATGCGAGAATGCCAAATTAGCGCGGGACATGGCTCTGACGGGCAACTACGACTCGGCCTGCATCTACTACGAGGGTCTCCAGGGGCTGCTCGCCCGCCAGCTCAAGGCCACCGCGGATCCGCTGCGCAAGGGCAAGTGGAGCATGGTAAGCTAATTTGTTCTTATGGGTCACCCCCCAACCGGGTGAAAAATTAAAGGAATTTTGGTATTCAAAAAGTATCCAACAAAAAAATTGTTCTGATATCACCCCCCACAACAAAATCCTAGATCCTAGATCATTACATCTTGTCAGAGCTATAAGTAATCGCCTTTATCCTTAATAAGGACGGTAAAATTGTATGGTATTTCACGAAATCTTGTATAATCAAATAAGGTAGTTGCACATATGTGTGCAACATATAACCAAAATAAAGTAGTAAATAGCGTATTAAGATCATCTCTTTGTCACCATATAACCTCAGTTAATTGGACATACTTAAATGGGAAAGCCAGCACATAAGCTTTTAATAAACAGGCTTAACTGTCATTAGCTCGAAACTTTCTAACTCGAAGTCTGTATCATCATAATAATATGGAACGCTATAGTCAAATATCCCGACTATGAAGATACAAGATGCCAAGTGAATGGCATCAGACCTTTTAATGGGTAGACAATTTTGTTAAAACTTCACGACGGGTTTCTTTTGCATTTTAAAACAACTAATAAATCACTCGACACAAAACCTCTTTAATGTTTCAATTTTTTTTAAATGTCAAACTATTTAATATATTTTTTTAAAATAATTTTTAAAAAATGTTAGAATATGCATATTAAACTAAAATAATGTCTTAAACTCTAAATTTCCATACGCTTTATCGGTTTTGGGACAAACCTACTTAATGTCACAGCATTTGTCACAAACTAATTCATCTAAACTAATCTTGTCATTGATTCACAGATCAACCAGCAGATAAGCCAGGAGCACGCCAAGATCAAGGCCATCCAGCGGACCCTACAAGACATCTCACTCGACCTGCAGAGTACCAAATTCGCCCACAAGCTGCGCCACCAGCTCAGCGAAGAGAGCACCACCAGCAAAGATCCATCCGCCTGGTTTAAACCGGACCCCGACATTTGGACGCCTCCGCCGAAGGATCCCGATGTGTGGGGTCCTCCGAAACCACCACCCACCACACAGGCCGTGGGCCGACGAGCCGCACCGAACAACCGCCGCACTGCTCCGGCAACTCAGAACAGCCGCCCCAGCAGCACAATCCCACAGAGCACTGCCCGGAATGGTCCGGCCTCGACACGCAACTCCCGTAACTCGACGACGGCCGCAGCACCAAACAGTGGAGCACGCATGACCAACGGACGGGCCGGCGGACGCAAGCTTTCCACGTCGAACAACACCAACGAGGCTAGAGACGACGACTCCACCGCTGCAGGCAGCAATGGTGGAGGAGCCGGCGGCGAGGGAGAGAGTGGCGATCAGCAGGCCGGCCAGGAGGAGGAGCGCAAGTTCCAGCCCAACAATCACATCGAAGCGGAGCTAGTCGACATTCTTGGTAAGTGGCATGTGCGGTAGTGCAAATGATCTCTAAAAGTTTGATTGACCTAGTAATTTGAAATTGTGAACGTTAAATTGTAAATTGTATCCTTAAAAAGTTTCTATGCACCCTGTAAAGTAAAGAGTCGAGAAATACTAAAGTTGAAGAAATACTGAACAAAATTAACATTATAACACTTACAGTTACCCAATAAAAATGCTAGAACCCAATTCAGATAAGAGACTCTCTTTTTTCAGAACGTGATATTCTTCAAAAGGATCCTAAAGTGCGCTGGAGTGACATTGCCGACCTACACGACGCCAAGCGGCTGCTGGAGGAGGCTGTCGTGCTGCCCATGCTTATGCCGGACTACTTCAAGGTGCGTCACCCTCGCTGTTTGTTTGCTCTGAATCACTTTTTGCCAAAGGCTTATCTACAACCGGTGTTGGGTCAACAAACGCGCTATATTTCAGTGCAGCCTTTGCTGGGCTAAGGCCCTGTTTATTTGATCAACTGTTTGAGCTGCCACGAAATGCAGCGTCTCGCTGCTTTATCACTCTTAACTAGGTGCTAATTTTATATTACTGTCAATGCGCAAAGCCTTTGTCAGTCTGTAGGGCCATCATAACTGCGCCTGGAAGTTTCCATTGTTAAAATTAAGTTGATTATAAATTAATTTCTATGCTTGTTATCTACTCTGCACATGTGTGCGCTCAAATTTATACCAATCCATAATAGGACTGTCAAACAAACATGTTTATATTATCAATGACGAGATTAGTTACTTTCTTGCAATCAGAAATACATAAACTTAAAAATTATCTTATTTATTCAAAAGAAAAGCTTTCGATGTGTTCATAGTATGAACTTCATACCCGTTATTCATAGGGTAAAAGGGTATAAAGTATTCGTTGAAAATTATCCGTCTATCTGTCTGTCCGTCAGTCCATATAAACGCAGAGATTTCAAAAATTAACAAAGCTAGAAAGTTAAAATTATGCATACATATTCTAGGGTCCGGCATTAGGCATGCCGGAGCGGAGTTATTTGGTAAATTATTATATTACCCAAAATTATTCTAAAGCATTAAAAGTTTGTATGGGTATCATAAAGATTCCAGTTTTGAGGGGCGAAAGGTGACGCGGCCAAACAAAAGAAACATATCTATTAGTTCAACACTAAAGGTCTAATAAAATTCTTTATAGAATCAGAAGACGTCTTCTCGATTCGCTTTATTAAATTTTTTTATCAAATTTAAATGATTTACTAATTATTTTTCTATAATCAGGGTATCCGGCGACCCTGGAAGGGTGTGCTAATGGTGGGACCTCCCGGCACAGGCAAGACAATGCTCGCCAAGGCCGTCGCAACCGAATGCGGGACGACATTCTTCAACGTGAGCTCGGCGACCCTCACATCGAAATACCGCGGCGAATCAGAGAAGATGGTGCGCCTGCTCTTTGAGATGGCGCGTTTCTATGCGCCCAGCACAATCTTCATCGACGAGATCGACTCACTGTGCTCACGTAGAGGGTCGGAATCGGAGCACGAGGCCTCACGCCGAGTCAAGTCGGAGCTGCTGGTCCAAATGGATGGCGTGGGTGGAGGAGAGGAGCAGGCCAAGGTAGTGATGGTGCTGGCCGCTACGAACTTTCCCTGGGATATCGATGAGGCGTTGCGGCGCCGGTTGGAGAAGCGCATTTACATCCCACTGCCATCGGACGAAGGACGCGAGGCGCTGCTAAAAATCAATCTGCGGGAGGTCAAGGTGGATGATAGTGTGGATCTGACCTACGTAGCCAATGAGCTGAAGGGATATTCCGGAGCTGACATCACAAACGTGTGCAGGTAAAGAGGCCCTTGATTTCTTCTTAAAATTTTACTAAAAATACTAAATACGCTTCATTGGTTTTCCAGGGAAGCCAGTATGATGTCGATGCGGCGGAAGATCGCAGGCCTTACACCGGAGCAAATCCGACAGTTGGCTACAGAGGAGGTGGACCTGCCAGTGTCGAACAAGGATTTCAACGAGGCCATGAGTCGCTGCAACAAGAGCGTGTCCCGCGCGGACCTAGACAAGTATGAGAAGTGGATGAAGGAGTTCGGCTCGTCATGATGGCGTTGCCCACGAGAATGGCTAGCAATTGTAGGAATATATTTTTGAATAGCCTTAAATACGCGCTTAAGTCATTAAGCTTTTAAAGTGAGAACCGAACCGATCCAAGCCGAACGGAAGAGTTGAACATATTTTATATATAACATTTTGCATATACGATACAATCTATATATTTACATATATATATTGAACTGGAGGCCGTTGGAATTATAAAAGACTAACCGTTCTCAAAGAGGAAACACAAATGCAAAACTGAAATTGAATCGAAGTCGAGAGATAGGCAATATGTTTATATATACACACATAACAAACACCCCACACACTCCATGAAGCACAATCCTTCCAACTAATCGTTAACCAACAATCACAGTCTCTATGCAATAAGAAATCGCTTTAATCGCCGCCTAGCCTTGGCCCCATTCTCCCACAATTTGCACACTCCAAACCTTTTCATTTTTATCCAAAAGTTTATTTTTAACAAGAAATGTTCACTGTCTAATATTAATGTTAATTTTCGCTTAATTTATACATATACATATATCATAGTTTAGTGCAGGCAGAGATGTAGAGCACCACAAATGTTAATTTTAAAGCAGGCAGAGCGTTCCCTCTGATTTGCAATTAACCCACTGTAATCAGAAGAAGAAACTGAAGCAATATGTACTTAAAGTGAGGATTCTGAAATTTTAAACAATAAACACAGTTTTTAACTATAAGATCATACGTGTTGTGAATGCTTTGGGTGCTTTCTGCAAAGAATATTCAATAATTCCTAATTAATCAAAGAAACGATCTGTTAAAATGCAAGTTGCTAAGCCTCCCTGATGTCGTTATAAGTGGATGAGTCATGATTTTATATGTATGGATATTCCGTTCAATGGAATTTACGTTCAATGGCTAAGCTATAATCAGGAAAGTGAATTAGAACCTGGAAATCATGTTCAAAACCTCAGTAAATTTATGTGGAGGTCTACGACTTATCAGGAACTAGATCCTGCACGAAAATTGCAACTCACTTATATTGCATGGGAATGACGAATCAACGACATTGAAATTAAATTATAAATTCAAGCACATTTCTTTGTTGAAAGCACCCTTTTGTTCATTTCACATTAAACAGAGTTTATAAACTCGCCTGCTGCTGTTTGATGCGCCCTGGCAGTTAGTACGCTTCGAACAAGAGCCGAGATCTCAGTAGGGTCGCTGTGGCATGGGCATCATGGGACCAAGAGGGTAAGGAGCTGAGACCCCTGCCGAGGGGTAGAATCCGCCGGAGGGCACGTTTCCGTAGGCTGGCAGAGAAGCGTTTGGAGGACCATGTCGCTGTTTGCGCATAAGGTCCTGCATCTTCTCGGCCTTGAGGCGACGCAGGTGCATGGTCCGCCGGCTGGCGAGGAACTCCTCCAGAAAGGGCTCCACCCCAAGGTCGCTGTCGTTGAACTTCTTGACCATCTCCTCCGTCTGCTCCTCGCTTTCGGAGGCGGCGGTCTGCAGCAGAGCGAGCGCCGTTTCCGGACCCACACCGCCGGACTTCTCTTTGAGCTGGGCCAGCTTCTCTTGGACAGAAGAGCACCTGGTGCGCCCCTCCTCCGAGAGCTCCGCCAGACGACCGCGCAGCTCGATGATCTGAGGCTCCCGCTCGATGTTGCGCTCCGCTCGACTCCGGTTGTCTTCGAAAACGCTGGTCTTCTGGGTTCGCAGCACCTGAAGAACTTCGTCGACTTTCTCGTCCAGCTTGTCGTCGTTGTTTAGCAGCTCCTTCAGCTCCTCAGAGCCCATTGGCGCGATGGAGGCCTGCAATTGGTTAAGGTATTCCTGGTACATCTTATCCGTCTCTTTGGGACCTTGGCAAACTATCCAACTATTTCAATTTTGCGACTTTAATTTCAATGACTAGTACTGCCAGTACTGAGTAGAGCTGGGTTAACTCGCGATAGTATCGATATGTCGAATATTATATTTTTGCTTGCCGAACACTATCGAGGTTTTAATACGGCTATTCAGCTCTTTATTTCCCGTTGTACACACCCGCTTAAAAGCCTGTTCAGACAGTGTTTCTGCAACAGCCCCCAAAAACAAAAACCCCCCCCAACATCCCCCCCCCATCTTTTTTCCTCTCCCTTTTCTTTGGAAAACCCATTATTATTAACCTTAGTTAGTAATTCGACCAACGCAATATTGCTCCTTGTTATGCAAAAAAAGCCACATTTATACGAACTTAATTACGACTAACTAGTCGGCTACGCCATATTAGTGTACCTACATTTTTGTTCAAAGAGAATTCTATGGTTATAAAATAAGTACCAACAGAATATGACCAAGGGCACGTAATAATTCAATTTATTTTACGGTGGCATTAAATTATTTATTTGATAATAAATAAACATATTATTTTTCTACGGGTTTTAAAATCATTTTTATACTTTATTCAGTTTTATTTTGAGAGTTATAGTTTATTAATTTACAAATGCTTCAAAAATGCTTATAAATATTGAAGTATATTTAAACCAACATCTTTCGAACCATGTAGTTAAGAATACCACCATTCCTGTAGTAGGCAATATCAACATCGGTATCGAAACGCAGAATAGCTTCAAAGATCTTTTCGTCAGCCTGCAAGTTAAATAAAATAGCTATAAGCTACTCTTTTGATATTCGTTTTATAAACCAGATAACTTACCTTGACCTGCACTTTCTGGCCCGGTTTCAAATCGCTTTCCGGCAGAGTAATGTTGTAAACCTCTCGGCCAGTTAGTTTCAAAGTCTCAGCATTTTGGCCGGGTAGGAACTGCAGGGGAATCATACCCATACCCACCAGATTGGACCGATGGATGCGCTCGTAAGACTCGGCAATAATGGCCTTAATCCCCAGCATATATGGACCCTTGGCGGCCCAATCGCGGGAGCTGCCGCTGCCGTAATCCTTGCCAGCCACCAGAACCAGCGGAGTACCCTCCTCGCGATACCTCTGGGCGGCATCGAAGATGTCCAGCACCTCGTCGCTGGGAATGTGCAGGGTACGCGGTCCAGTCTTTGAGATTAGCTTGTTCACCAGACGAATGTTTCCAAAGGCCCCGCGGGACATGACGCCATCGTGACCACGACGCGTTCCGTAAGTATTGAAATCACGGGGCGTAACATTATGATCGGCGAGGTAACGGGCTGCTGGCGAGTTCCTGGCTATCGCTCCGGCCGGAGACATGTGATCCGTGGTGGTAAAGTCGCCCAGCAACAGCAGACAGCGAGCCTTCTCGATGCCCTTCAGCTTGGGAACCTCGCGGGTCATGCCGTCGAAAAAGGGAACCTGCTTTATGTAGGTGGACTTGGGGTCCCAGGAAAATAGTTTTCCCTCCGGAATCTGCAACGACTGCCATTCCGGAGTGCCCAGCTCAATCTTGCCTGGATAAGTAGATTTAATAAACATTAAATACATAGTGTATTATGTGAATCTACTTACTGTAGGTATCCTGATAGATGGCAGGAATGATGTACTTGTCCTCAACCTCCTGGATCTCCGATCGTGTTGGCCAGATGTCGCGCAGGAACACATTCTTGCCATTGGCATCCACGCCCAGAGGTTCCTTCTCGAAGTCAATGTCCACACGACCTGCAATGGCGTAAGCGATGACCAGCAGAGGACTGGCCAGGTAATTGGCCCGGGTGTTCGGATGGATGCGACCCTCGAAGTTTCGGTTGCCGGACAGAACTCCCGCGCAGACCAGATTATTGTCCTCAATGGCATTTACCACCTTTTCGTGGAGAGGTCCCGAATTTCCGATGCAGGTCATGCAGCCATAGCCCACGATGTTGAATCCCAGTTTCTCGAGGTACGGAATGACTCCAGATTCCTCCAGGTAATAGGTTACCACTCCAGATCCAGGCGATAGGGATGTCTTTATGTAGGGCAATACGTCGAGACCCTTTTCCACAGCCTTCTTGGCCAAGAGACCCGCACCCAACATCACCGAGGGATTGGAAGTATTTGTGCAGGATGTAATGGCCGCGAGGACTACGGATCCGTGATGCAGATTGTAGGTCTTGCCATCTTCCCAATCCAGTTTCCCGACATCAGTTAGTGCCTCGGGAGTAATAGCGAAGCCCTTGAAGCCAACCTGGGATTGAAAATATATTATAGCATGTTGAATTCGTTAAAAATGGTTTGTGATAGTAACAACTTACTGGGCTCGACAGACAAGACTTGAAGTCTTCTGCCATTTCTGACACGGAAACGCGATCGTGCGGTCTCTTGGGTCCAGAAACTGAGGAAACCACAGTGGCCAGGTCCAGTGAGGCAACCTATAGAATAGTCAAACGATTAGAAACTACTATACTATACTATACTTTCTTCAAACCTGTGTGAACTTGGGATCTTCAGCCTGGTTATCAAAGTCACGGAACTGCTTTGTAGCCTTCAAATACTCCCGAATGATAGAAATCTTCTTCTCCGAGCGATCTTAAAATATTAGAAGTTAATATACAAAACAAGCGAATATTTTTAATGCTACTCACTTGATAGCTTCATAGTAGTTCAAGTAGTGGCTCCATATTCGGGGCACATGTTGCTGATGGTGGCTCTATCGGCAATGCTGAGTTCAGACACTCCGGGACCGTAGAACTCCACGAATTTGCCCACCACTCCCAGCTGACGAAGGTGCTTGGTGATGGTCAGGACCAGATCGGTGGAGGTGACAAGTGGATTGAGCTTCCCCTCCAATTTGTAGCCAATAACCTCGGGCAACACCATGGAGATGGATTGTCCCAGCATCGTGGCTTCCGCCTCGATTCCTCCGACGCCCCAACCCACAACTCCCAGTCCATTGATCATCGTGGTGTGCGAATCGGTGCCCACAACACTGTCGGGAAACAGGAGCTTGGAGCCATCCTGGCTATCCTCCTCGATGACTACGTGGGCCAGGTACTCCAAGTTAATTTGATGGATAATGCCAGAGCCAGGTGGAACACACAGCATATTATCGAAAGCTTTGGCAGCCCACTAAATGGGTAAATATATTAGGGAAATGCAATGATAAAACAAAAATAAATATGTAAATACCTTCAGGAAGGTAAAGCGCTCCTTGTTTCTCTGAAACTCCACCGCCAAGTTCTTGGCCATGGCATCTGCAGAGCCGTGGAATTCCACCGGCACGGAGTGATCGATGACCATTACGGAGGGGCAGACCGGATTCACTTTCTCGGGATTACCTCCCAGTTTCAAGACAGCATCGCGCATGGCAGCAATGTCTACCATGGCTGGGACACCGGTGTAGTCCTGCGAATTGTATATTTAAAATTTAATTTATTGTTTTTAATACAACCCAGGAACCCCTCACTCACATGCAAAACCACACGGGCCGGCTTGAAGGACACTTCCACATCATTGGATCCTTGCTTGATGGCCGGGGACCAGTTCAGAATACCCTCCACATCTTTCTCCAGAATATGGAAGTTATCACAGTTGCGCACTGCCGACTCCAAGAGCACTCGTATCGAGTAGGGAAGCTGATCTATTAACAGAATCGAATACAATTTCACCATATATTAATTAATTCACGCATCAACCGTGAGGAAACCCCGACCCCTAATCACAGTTCAAGTCCTATTGAAGTATTCCACTACTCCAAATAAATTTATTCATATCTTAAGCGTCGACGTCACCTTTGTAACTGATAATGATAAGCGTGTCCGAAATAACTTAAGTGCCACGGGATTCCTTATCAAAACTTATGAAAGGAGGATTCCGTGATGGGTACATATTATATTATCAGATCTAGTGCAGAGATAAAGTAATTCAATTTTTGTACTTGATCAGCTGGTGGCATTTCAGATAAGAGAATATCTATTTATATACCATTACCATTGTAACTATATAAACCTAAATTATTTTGCTAAAATTTGTTTGTAAAAATTTTATATTTTTGTAGTCAAATATTTTACCTTGCTATAATTTTAAAACTTTACTTTTCTACTATTATTCGAACTTAAATAATAATAATAAAATAGAACATTTATCTTGCTATTTTTAATCGTATCACAGTTTTTGTTATCATATTAAAGTAGGTCATAAAAAGTAGAGTAATTTTAACATCAAACAAATAAATGCCTCACTTTTAATGAATAATTAAGCTTTGTTTTTGTAATGGGTGACCTTCACGCTTTACATGTGCTTCTGCACTTTCCAAACCTGGTTCGAGTTCTTATAATATTTTATCTCATATCGATAGAGCAATCTAATAAGTTATTTTGTAAACAAACCACTCACTGTATTTTCCATCAATAGCGGCCAAATCGTAATACTTGTATAAGGTGCCAGCCTGAGTGAAAGACTTCTGGAACTTCTTGGCAAATGGATTTGGACCTGAAAAATTAATCACTTTTAAAAATCATCTTTTTGTATGTTTAACTAATCAAAACTAACCGGACATTATTAACTTTTAACTGTTTTTAACTTTTGCAGCTTAGCTGAACTTACTCCGTTTGTGGAGTAACGACTTCTGTCTGTTATATATTTGATTCTCTTCTCTGTTATATACGTTTTTGTAGACTCTGGATCAGTGTGGCCCAGTCGAAAGCGCCAAGAAATAACAGATCGTAAGATTACAACAAAATATGCTTATTTTGTATTCGTAAATATTATATAGGTGAAGATTGTATTTCACATTTTTCGTTTTAAATGGACAGGTTTTAAGTTCCTTAAGTTAAAATTAGGCTTATAACGCTATTAAAAACGGTTTAATTTTCAAATGCCCGCCAAACTGATTGTTAATCGATTAGAAGCTGTCAATCGATATTTCGATCACCATTTAAGCGGTATTGTTTTCACACGCGTTTCTCACACGTTGTTTTTCTTTGAATTTACCAGTAAAATATAAAATAAAATGAATCTGCCTGAGAAAGTGGACGTGGAGAAGGACAAGCTGCGCCAGATGCTCTGCGAGTTCAATCCCCTATCCCGCTGCGACGGGTCCGTGATGTACAGCCAGGGTAACTCCATGTTTTCAACTGCTATATGGCCAAAAACCGGCTAAAGAAGGGTCTTCCGAATTCCAGGTGCCACAGTGGTTATAGCCGCAGTTCTGGGTCCAATTGAAGTCAAGACCCAGAACCTGAGCATAGATGGTAGCTACCTCGGAGTGCAATTACCGGCCAAAGGCGGGACTTCCCCAGGTTAAGGAGCGGATTCGCGAGGCGGCCATTCGGGATGTCCTGGAGCTGGCGCTGCTGGCCGAGGCGTATCCGCGTTCCAAGATGTCCGTGCAGGTCCAGGAGCTGGAGGATCGTGGCAGCGTAGGCTCAACCCTCTAGCTCTTTGTAATCCATTCAGTAATGACCGAATATTACCTCCAGATCGATGCCTGTGCCGTGAACTCCGCCTGCCTGGCCATGCTCATTGGCGGCCTGCCCCTGAAATGCAGCTTTGCGGCCGTCCACTGCATCATCGACGAGCAGGGAGAGTACGTCCTGGATCCAGACCAAAGTGAGACACTCCACCAGCGTGCCAGCTTCACCTTCGCCTTTGATTCCGTCGAGGGAAACCTACTGTTGGTGCAAACAAGGGGAGCCTTCAAAATAGCCCAGTTCAACGATATCGAATGCCTTTGCCGGGCGGCCAGTGCGGAGATCTTTCAGTTCTATCGCAGCCAGGTGGCCAAATACCACGGCAGGAGCGAGGCGATAGCAGAGAAGAAGGAGGAGCCCTCCTCCATGGAGACGTAATGCCACCCAAAATAGCTAGGTACGATTAAAGTTCGTTTTATTGTATAAGCTGTCTGCTGTGAAAGTCTGTTATGCTGCTCAATTCGAGGGGTGTGCCCTTGAGCACCTGGGAATTGGATTCCTCAATGCGTACGGACACAAAGTCACCAACTCCAAAGGATCTAAGATCTCCCGCAACGGGCAAATCCATAGCAGGGACAATAACCTTAATATTGGCATCATTGCGGCCGAACCAATGGGCATCCGAGCGCTTGCTTTTGCCCTCTATGAGGATGAGCTGCTCCTGGCCCTCCATTTTGCGGTGTAGCTGGGTAGCTCCCTCTCGGAAGACCTCCACCATGCGCTTCAGCCGCTCATTCTTTACATTCAAAGGGACATCATCCTTGTAGCGTCGATGGGCTGCAGTCTTCTCCCGCATGCTGTAGGCGAACAAGTAGGCCACATTGTACTGCACTTGCTGGATGAGCGATACTGTGTCCTGGAACTCCTCCTCCGTTTCGCCGCAAAAGCCGCAGATAAAGTCGCTGGACAGGCCCACGTTGGGCAGGAATCGCCTAATGTGCTGCACAAGTTCCAGATACGCTTCTCTGCTGTAACCCCGCCGCATCCTCTCCAGAACTTGCGTGTTGCCCGACTGCGCTGGCAGGTGCAGTTGCTTACATACATTGGGATGATCGCGGATGACCCTCAGCACTTCGTCAGAGAAATCCTTGGGATGCGGGGAGGTGAAACGGATGCGCATCTCGGGCACGGCTTGAGCCACGGCTCGCAGCAACTCGGCAAAGGGAGTGCCACCGGTTTTGGGCTTGTAGACAGTCTTGAATCCCGGCACTGGGGAGGCTTTCAGGGAATCTTCTGCCGCCTGAGCACTCCTGTCTCTGTACGAGTTGACATTCTGACCCAGCAGAGTGACCTCTCTTACGCCCTGTTCCTCCAAGGCACTGACCTCCGCCACAAT
The DNA here is from genome assembly GCA_037075205.1 of Drosophila prostipennis. NCBI lineage: Eukaryota > Metazoa > Arthropoda > Insecta > Diptera > Drosophilidae > Drosophila > Drosophila prostipennis. The sequence goes on along the minus strand of JBAMCJ010007778.1, from coordinate 12,472 downwards.
GGACTCCAGTGGCCGTGAGCGCTCGCGTCCGCGGGTGAAGGGTACTATGCAATAGGTACACATATTGTCACATCCCTCGCATAATGGACACAAAAGCCGTGGGGGACTCCGAGTTGAGGCGCACGGGCATCACATCCGCATAGGTTTCGTCCAGCGAGAGGAGCACATTGATGGCCGAGTTGCCATAGTGCCGGGAGATGGCCAGCAGACGGGGCAAATCCTTGTAGCTATCCGGCCCGGCGATCACGTCCACACACTGCTCCTGCTCCAGCAGCTTCTCCTTCAGCCGCTCGGCCATGCAACCGAGCAGGGTCAGCTGGAGCGGGGGCCTCCGCGAGCTGCGCTTGTTCTTCATCGCCCGCAGGTGCTTCAGTCGGTTCCAGATCCTCTGCTCCGCTCCGTCGCGCACTGCACACGTGACCAGCATGATGACATCCGCATCCTCGGGCTCGTGGCATCTCAAGTAACCATTTTCCTGCAGGATACTGAACACCACCTCGGTGTCATTGGTGTTCATCTGGCAGCCGTAGACCTCGAAGTGCACCTTCCGTCCGTTTCCATTGAAATCTATGGAGTTTAGGTACGGAACACTGGTGTCCACCGGCTCCTCCTCGTTCAGTTTCAGCCTGGCAGCCGGTTTGACTGCAAAAAAGTCCTGGAAGCCCGGTCCCCGCTGAATCCTCTCCAGAAATGTGGCACGTGCAGCCGGTTCCGGTTTTACGTCACCTGCTGCAGTGGTGGACACCGATGAAGGAGTGGAGGTGGCTCCCTTGGAGGCAGTGGTGGAGGCGTGCCGCACCTGGCGAGTCAACGCCCGGTAGCCCGCTTTCATCACAGTTTAAATATGTTTTTGTTTTGGAAAGAGTTTATGCCGTTTTCAAATGTTTTTTTTAATTATGCAATTTGTGCCCTCTTTCCCGCCCATAATACCAAAAACGCCTTAAAAAAATGACTAGAAATCTCCGTTATTTTTGGCTTTCCGGAAGCTGGTCATATTTTTGGGAACCACCTAGCGGGCGGTAGCGGTATCAGATAGTTCAGGAATATTCCGCTAGGCCTTTTGGAAACTGCTAGTTCCCAATTTTTTCGCTAGGTTTGCTACCAGACCGAGGAAGAGGAAGCGCGTTAACTCAAAAAACTCAAAAATTGTAAAGACGGGAAAATAATTTGCAAAGATTTACAACTGTTTTGAGAAGCTTACAATCTTACAACCTAAAATTTACATCACTTTTGAAAAAATTTAATTTTTCACAAACTTTAGCATTTTGGCGATTTTTTATTGACATTTTAATTACGTACAACTAGAATAATAAGGTTACAAATCGAAATTATTTATCAATCGACTTCCAATTATTTTTTAAAATCTATTATTTTTCAAATTCCGTCGCTCTACAGAAATCATTCTCTTTTAACTTATAATTTTTTTAAGTCACCAAGCCAACACATCGTATGTACACAAAATGTACTAAATCAAGTACATTTCAAACATCTAGTTAATAAAATTTAGTTTAACTCTTAAAAACAAATATTTAAATTATTTTGAAAACGGATTTGCAATCAAAATTTTGTTTTATTCAAATTGCTTCCTTTTAAAATCCTTCTGTTAATGATAATGTTTTTGAGCATTCATTCAGTTACAAATTAAAGTAAAAATTTTATTAATTTTACAAAAAATAGCTCCCAAACAATTTTGATTTTCGAAAAGTAATTAGCTGCACAATTGATTTTCAAATCTTACCAGGCAAAACATAATTAATTAGGTCTTCAGGACTCCGCCTACAGAACTGAACTTGCATCTGGCTTCCTTGGCAGATAAACACCCAAAGGGGAATGCTCAGCCGCACATTTGAGGACAGGCTGACCAAAGTCCGGCTCAGCCGTAAGAAATTAGCTCGCCCTCATTATGAGCTTATCGTGGTCGGGTTAATAATGCACAGGTGAAGACAATGCAATCGCAGGAACAACAAATGCAACGCCTGCAAGTGCCTCTGATTCCGTTTCCATTTCCATACCTACGTATACCTGTGCCGACATTTTGCGGCTTTGTGGGTCAATAACTGAATAATTGTGTGGGCCATAAATATGGAGCCAAATTCGTCGGTTGCATTCCTCAGTAGATAATTTTAACCGATTTAAATTAATTCAGGATATATGTACACAAGTAATTAGTACAATTTATAAATATTTTTAATTTTTTAATTTATTTTTAGTTTCAGAACAATTTTAATATTAGTTACTAAGATATTTTGGGAATTTTATAACATTCAGAATATTATTTATTTAAATCGAAACTAATATCTTATTTAATAAAAAATGTTTCTTACATGTTTTCCTTATTTAACTTGTAACATACATATTTCCAATTCCGAACTACTCGTAAATACTTTGATTTCTTCAGAACTCTTTAGTTGGGAAGAAAAGGGAAAATCGGGAGTGGGGGGAGCAGCTAAGCACACATATTTTGTAAACACTTACAAGCAGAAATATTTTAATGAAAATGAAATGAAAATTCCACTTTCGGCCAAAAGAATTTCGTAATTACAGCGAAAAAATTCGGTAATTAAATTCATGAAGTTTCTGGCTCGAAGGCGGCGAATCCGGAGGGAGCCGAGCCACTTGGGTGGTTCCCTGGTTCCCTGACTCAATGGCTCCCTGGCACTCGCATCCTTGTAAGTGGACCTGCCGGCTGAAGGCCTTCTGCTTTCCGCGTTCTGTTGGTTAAGCATTTTCTTGTATTTTGTCGGCACTTTTCCGCTAAAGTTATTTTCCCATGAGTTTTCCCTCTCTAGTCCGCTGCTATAAATCTTTTAGCTCGGTCCTGGGGATGGAGTTGTGTGTTCCAAAAAGGAATAACTACATATATATAAAAGAGAGAGAGAAAGGAACTATTGCTGGCCTGTGCATACGCCAAGCAGCTTAAGCTCAGAACTAGTTGGCCAGAAGTTATATCTCAAGGAAACTGTCAATAAATAATAAATAATTCAATTGTACTAATGCCTTCCATATTTAGTGGTAGCAATTAATCCGACAATTCGACTTGGGAACACGCTCTTGGCAGTTGACAATTTGTGAGGGCTTTTAAATCGGATGCAGTAAATTGTTTGTAAGGGAAACATCTGAAGTATCGAAATAATTGGATAAATAAAATTGAAGTAAAACCAGCTAAATCTTGAATAAAGTGGCTTACTGAAAATAAATATCACTTTTATATACCACTATGTTCTTAAAAGCTACTTATCTAATCTCGAGTCACCAAAATATTAAACTTAACTTTGGATCTTGGCGCATTTACACTTCACTTGCCCGCAAACCCCCTTAAAACTCATGCTAATACAAATTCGACTGTGTGCTTAAGTCCCCCTGGGCCTCCCTCACCTCCGAGAAACCTTCGTCAACCTGACCCCCTGGTCCAATCCCAAACCCACCGTAGACCCACCGTAGACCCACCGAACCCACCAACGACACTTTGAGGCCCCATAACGCGGGCACACGCATAATGATCCCTTGAATGGCTCAATGCTCCGCTCCTCCGCCAGCCGGAAAAGTTTACTTACAGCTTACGGATTTCTATTTTTCGGAAAACCATTTCCCCACCCACCAGGCGACAACCCTTGGGGGCGCATTTTCCGCTGCATGAGGGGGCGCGGTGTTAACGGCTCTGCGGAGAGCAATTTTCCCCACGAAGAGGCGAGAGAAAAAAAAAGAAGAGACAAAGAAAGGCGAGCCAATGTTAATAGAAAATGGTTCCTTGTCGTCGTCTTGCTTGTCGTTAAATTGAAATTGTCGCGGAAATAAAAATTTGCATATTTCAGCATTGATTTCCCCACTTCCCCCAGGGATCCCTGTCGTATGCGCAACGCCGTAGTGCACTCAATAAATTGTCTTGTCTCGAACTTATTTTCAGATTGATTTAATCCGACTTTATTTGGAAGCTGAATTAATGTTATTCATTTTTTTAAATTTATATAAAATTCGAAATCTCTTTTGAAACGTTTTTAAGTTTTAAATTTTTTAAGTTAGTTACAAAAATTACAATTTTTAAGGCACCCCTAGTCGTATGCGCAATATTTTAATGCACTCCATAAATTTCCTTAAGCTGCAAAAATTGCGCAAATTAATTTCGGCCGAGTACATAAACTAAACAAAATCCAATGACCAAACACTGAAAAGGGGGGCCTTTCGATGGGCTGGTGTGCCCTGTGTTTCTCATTACTGACTGCCAGTTCCAGTTGCTGTCTCTAGTAAATCCTGACGCTGATAAATAAAAACCAAAATAAAAACACCAAACACACCATAACTCTTTAAAAATTTCAAATTCACCCTATCTTCACAATAAAATCCACTCAAGCTAAACATACGTCAGCAGTGACGAGAGCCTTGGTCCTGGCCCCGACTTTCGGCCTGAGCTCGAGTCCTAGTCCGAGTCCTGGCCAAGTCGCACAAATTTATGCCCCAGAAAAAAGGCAATCTCCTCCTCTTTGGCGCTGGCAGTGACTCCTCCGAGGCGCAGGATATAATACCAAACTGCTCATTGATTTATTTACGAGCTCCACTGATGGCCAGCTGCCCCATGGATGCTAGGGGGCGTGGTCGGTGGCCAGCTGCAGCAACTGCTGCACACCAGGGATGCAGAGTTTAGACTAGGAAAATTCAGAAATCTTGAATTTAAAAATAATATTCCATTACCTGTGTTAAATACAAGGCACTAAAACAGAGGGAGATAAAAATTAAATATTATATTTGATGAATGTCTTATCTAAAACTGAAACCAACCAATATTGATTATTTTAAAGATATTTTTGTTACCCCAAAAAATATATATTTTTATGTTTAAAGTGTAAAAGAAATATTAGAAATATTTGAATATTAGAAATATTAGAAATTTAATTTAATTTTAATTGTATTTATTTTATATCCCATCGCTACAAGTATAATAAACGCGCTAGTCACATTGCAATGTGACTCAATGCATTGAGTTGATATTTTTGAATTTTTATTTTTTTTTAAAACAATTTTTCTCACTATCTTATGAAATATTAATTAATTAATTTTCGCAGTTTTTTAATTACTGTTATTAATATTTTTTTATTGAAAAAGTTATATATTTTTTTATTTTTAATTTAAATTTATTTTATTTTATACTTTTGTATACAAGGTTATTCGTGTATAGAAAAATTCTGGTTTTTCAGAACCTATTACAATATTTTATTTGCTTTTAAGGATCCATATTTGCATCCCTGCCTCACAAATTGCTGCTAAATTCCCGCTTTTCTCGACTGCCTCTGGACAGGCTGGTCATCTCCCATCGCTTTCCCCCATTCTCCATCGTCTTTGCCCTGTGACTGTGACTTACATAAAGTGTCCTCGACTTGGCCGAGTCGAGTCATTTAGGCGCAGGTCGTAGATCTTGCAAAGCAATGGCTTTTGACACCCAATGTGGGCCTCATCCTGATGTCACTGATGCTCCTGATGCGGCTGCGCTTAAATATTTACGCCGCCAGACCAGCGATGGCTTTAAGGATCTCGGTATAGCTCTGAATTCTGGGTCCTTTGGCTGCCTGCGGTGTTTGTTGTTGGTAATTTTCATTGTCACGTGGCGGTAATTACCGGTGTTGCAGACACAAACACAGATGCAGACACGCGGGCAGTCGCAGACATTGGAGTCAGTCATGGCCGTGGCTTTGAACTGCACACGCCTGCACTCGAAAAAATCAGAACTTAATCAGGAATATCTAAATTAATATAATATGACCTATAAAAAACGGTCAGTAGCAAATTCCACCCAGAACGAATTGACATAAAAATCTAGAAAAATCAAATTAATATTTAATAAAGTTACCAAGCGATTTGGATGATTTTTTTAGTTTTTGGACTACCTGAAAGGTATAATCTATGTTAAATTGTTTCGTGTTATTTTACATAAATATCAGTTAAATCAGAAAAAACTCCATCGTTAAATTAAATTGATTTAAGCTCCTTTACAATTTTTATTTTACATTTGTAATTTTAATTTGATTACATTTTGTTTATGAATTATGATTTAATAAAGATGATATCATATTAAAAGAGAAAATTGGGACTATAATATTTCACATTTTAATTTTAAAAATTTAGTTTAAAACAGATAATGTTAATTTGTTTTTTAAATAGTGGACTATGTACTTGGAATTTCTTTCTGTGCATTTACGTCTGTTGATTTGTCTGTTTATCTGCGTGTGTGTGTGGGCCATATCCTGTGGCGTCGCGACGCGCTTTACAATTTCAATTCATTGAATTTTAACAGCGCCTGCAGCCTTGTGTCCTTGTGCCTGGGAGCCCAGTTAACCGAAAGTTTGTAAAACGTTATGTGCAACATTTGCAGGACGAAGGACTGGGGGCTAGGACTATAGTCCTGATCCCGGCCGAGGTCCATTGTCAATGGCTTCGTGCAGGTCGGCCGCTGATATTAAAACGTGTTTTATCACCCGCCGCCATTTCGCGGCCGGGTATTCATTCCAATTGCGGCCAGATTGCACTTTTCAAGTGCGTGTTAATGCACTGCGTGTGTGCGGGGAGGTGTTGGGGCGGCGGAATAGGGCTTTTAGGGGGCTCATGGCGGTCTATGGACTAACGGAGGGAACTTAAAGCTGACTCAGCTGACAAAAACGATGCCTATTCAAATTAGAGGAACGAACTGGCGAATGTCACAGCAGCAATCTGAGCAAAAAACACAAGTGAAACCAAGCGAAAGGGGTTGATGACTGAAGACAAAAAGGAGTATTTAGAAAAGGGTTAAGAGAAGAGGGGTTTCTACACGGAAAACAAATATGTTTTACATTCAAAAAATTAAAAATAAATATATTGCTTTAAACTTAATGAAAAAGTGTTGGGTCCTTGAATTGGTTTTACCAAAAAAATAATAAAATGCTTTTCGTATGTTTTGTAATTTAATGAATTGATACATTTTCTTATTCTTGGACACTTCAATTATGGGGTATACTTTTACCAATTATTAAAAAGTTTAATCTTGATTTTTACTTAAATATAAAGTTGAAAAAAACCGTGATGAATAGAATGAAAGTCAAACTATGTAATAATAATTAGAAAAAATAACTTCAACATTTATTTTTCATTTATTTCACTTTAAAAGTTATTAAGTTATCATTTAATTTACAACGTTATAACTTTTTCCCTCAATGTAAAAGGTGTAGGCGAGTGAATGTTGTGTGTGTGTGTGTGGTATCCTAGCAGCAGCTGTTGTTTGTCCTTTGCCGCCATTTTGTGCGTGTGTGAGTGGCATCGGCATCGGCATCCCTTTCACTCCGGAGTCGAGTTTGTTACATTTTCGTTTTGCAATTTCATTAAATTCCAACATCCGCCATAAATCTTCCACTCTTCAGCACGGCTTCTGTGCTTTGAAGCGATAAAGGTATGTCTGCTTGTTTGTCCTTGTATCCCTGCGTATGCGTATGTGTGTGTGAGTGTGTGTGTGGGTTTGGGGATCCCATTCACACACACACAGGAAAAGCGTAACGCAACCCAAAATGGCCGTTGAAGTGGTTGAAAGCGATTACGCTGACTGCCAAAGGTTGATGTGCCCTTGTGTGTGTGTGGGAGTTGCTGTTTAAATGTTGTATGAATGAGCTTTTTGGGGACACTTCTCGCTCGGACCCTTCGGGCAGGGAGAATTATGTGGGGTTTGCTGCCTGACTTTAAGCTGCCCAACATAAACTTGCCTCAGTTACACCCAGATGCTCTATTAATGTGTCCCAGGTTCAACAACCAACCAACCCCTCTCCCTTTGGAAAAACTTTGCTCCCGACATTGACAAGTCATTGAGCAACTTTATGGGAGTTGTTGAAATGTATTCCGTCCGGAAAACATAACTTAACAACAGATTAAAAGGACATAAAGCGTGTTCCAGTTCTGGTTTTCCTCATAAATATCATAGCACACATTTTTGGACTGCCGATGGAACTGGCCGCATTCTCTCACGATTCCCGCCGAATCTCTGGTCCAATTTCATTGCCAGTCCATTGACATTCCTTCTTTGGCGAGGTATGCTAAATATTATGACAACCTCTGACACCCAATAAGCATCGCCCTCAGTTATTTGCCTCTCCCCTTCAGCACTTTTTGCAGAGCAGAGTGGCTGGGAAAAAAGGCTGGAAAACTGAAGACGCAGCTGCTGGGGTTCGTCTGGCGCTTATTAAACTGAAATCCCCGTCTCAAGCGCCTGCCATTGCTGCTGCAGTTAACAATTTTTGCAAGCCACCAAGCAAATTATTATTGTTTTTCTTTCCCAAACGGCTCTGGTCGAGCTTAGTGCTTCGAGTTGCAGAAAAAACACTCAACGAATGCCGAGTTCTCTAAAAAATGTAGCAAATTTCGAAAATACATTTTTAATTACATTTAAATATTTTCTTTATCATATAGGTTTATGAAATACTTGGCAAGTTTGGTGATTTTATTTTAATTTGATATTATATAAATAAAACATGTCCTAAAATTTCTAAAATTGAGTAAGTATTTTTTATATTAAGTCTGGGAGTAAAATAAAAAAAAACTGTGCCATCGAAAAAAAATGAGTGGTTTTTTGTGATCTAGGGGTCAAACACTAGTAGAATTTGCCATCAATTGCTGGGGAACACACCAAGAATATTATTTTGTAAACTAGTGTTATCAAAGAATTTTATAATATGTAAAATTTATAGACAATATTATCATCTAATATAAATATAATAGATAGTGCATTAAATAACCGATTTCTTATTTTATATTATATTTATATTATATTATTTATTATATATATATATTATATTATATTCATTTTAAATAAATTTCTAAAAATATATAGGTATATTTCTAGAATTTTCTCTACTTGCCAGCGCAGTTGGTTGACAATTCCATAAGCCAACCAAGCGCGGACTCTTTGTCTCCGGTTGTTACTCCGGCTCCATTCTGGTTTCATTCCGGCTCCTGTGCCTCCTTGTCCTTTTTCCAGCTCCATTTCCCGGGCTCCTGCTCCTTTTTGCAGCTCTGGGGCCGCGCGCGTGGCGATATAATTGAATGTCTCAGGTGTTTTGTCAGACATTGCTTAAGCCTTTGCCGTGGATTTTCTACTGGTGTCCCCTTGCCAGGGCCCCCGATTCCGGATTGTCCTTTTAAAGGCCCTTAAAGTGCTGCATGGCTACTACTGCTGCGACAAAGGGATGGGTGCCGCTATTGTGTGACATTCAAATCCGCGTCGTTTCATTCCACACCCAATCCCACACCCAATCCCACCTACATTCACCTGCCCGGCCTAATTAAAACATTCATCTTCATTTTCACCTTTTGCCTAATTAATTCACACAAAAATCAACTAAATTAATATGAAAACCAAGCCAAGAAGCTGACAAGCTGCTGACCACCCCTCCTTTCGGCCTCCTCGATGTTGTTGCTCCTGCTTTTCGGACGCTAACGAGAATTAATGGTTTGCAGTGTGGCACACAATTACGACAGGCGAAATCTTAGGTAAGCAGCGGCGAAATTGTCACCAGGCTCAGGCTCGGGACACAGCCGAAAAAAAAATAAACGAGAAATAGAAGGAAATACAGCTCCACATAATTGGCTTTGTGGGGGTGCTGTGTCAAAAACTGCTCAATTTACGCGTCGTGAAATTAATTTATGCCCAATGCAATAACCTCGGCAACGTCAATAAAATACATTAAGGCCAGGAGTCCTTAGCCGGGGATTGGTTTCGTATTTTTGGCAGGGGCGGTGGTGAAAATTGGGAAGGGGGAGAGCAGGTCTGGGACAGACGGTTGCCTAATTGCGCTTTGTCAATTTGAAATTAAAATTGCCCGCCTTACTCGAGCACACACACGCATGCACATAAACTGAGAAAAATATTTCATATTTTATAAACTGCTTCAACATTATTTGTTTCAAACTAAACCAAGAATGGCTTTATTGGTTAGCACTTTCAAAATTGTTACCATGGTCATTAATGGTTCCTCTTGGTCTGAAGAATTCGCGGTCTCATTATGTTGAAGAATTCATGTGTATAAGTACAAATTGCAACCTTTAAAATTTCAATTCCAATTGAGCAACAGATATTTAAGACTTATACATTTTCGATACATTTATACATATACATTTTTTTTAGTAACTTGAGTTGACTTTTATATTTTAAGTTAAACAAGAGAGAACGCTATAGTCGGGTTGGTGTCCCGACTATCTAATACCCGTCACTCGGCTAAAGGGAGTGTGAACTCTGTAGTCGGGTTGGTGTCCCGACTAAAGGTTGTAACTCAGCTAAAGGGAGTGCGAGGGAGATGGAGATATATGTAAACTTTGATCAGGCTTAACTTTTTAACGAATGGTCCGATTTAAAAAATTTCTTCTGCATTTCGATAGGTATAACTAAACGCAACAAAATTGCATTTATACTTATCAGAAATATTTGAAAATGTGGGCGCCAGGCACATTTTAGTATGGTTTGTGGGCGACTATGGGCGATTGTAGGCGTTAGAGGGGGCGTGGCGGTCGCCTGAAATAAACTTGCGCTGCGTAGGAAGCCCAAGAATATGTGTTGGTAATCCCAATATTCTAGCTTTTGTAGTTTCCGAGATCTCAGCGTTCATCCGGACGGACAGACGGACAGACGGACATGGCTAGATCGACTCGGCTAGTGATCCTGATCAAGAATATATATACTTTATAGGGTCGGAAAAGCTTCCTTCTAGCTGTTACATACTTTTGCACGAATACAATATACCCTTTTACTCTACGAGTAACGGGTATAAAAATAAAAGTCATTTTTAGAGTTTTTTTAGATCCTGAGGACTTTTATTTTTTCGGTCAAAAAATAACTGTTATTCTCTGACTTTTATTTTAAAAGTCTGAAATAACAGTTACTTCATGACTTATAAATAAAAGGTGGTGAATAACGATTATAGAGTACAACTTATAACTGTTACGGTCCTTGTTTTTTATTGACCTCGATTACAATCATTTTAAAGGAATGTTTAATTGCAAAAATACAGCAACGTTACAGCAAAAAGCTACTTATTTGTAAATATTTATTTTTAAAAATTCTGATTTTAAATTTAAAGAAATAATGACATTATAATTTATTAAGTATATACAAAAGTTAGTATCTATATTTGATTGAAGTAAATATTCAATTTTTGTGATTAATTAACAATCTAAAACTTAAGGGATTTTAGGGATCAAACATTTATTTTTAACCAATTATGATTTATTATTAATTTGATAGTTTAACACATACATTTAAGCGTTAAATTAAGAAATGTTTAATTAAAACCTATTAAGTATTTTATTTTCTCAATTGAAGGTGCCCAATTTTCCTTCAGTGTTATTACACCAACACGCAACAACGCTCATAGACATCGACACACGTAGCGTAAGAAATGCGCCTTGCAAAAAATTTCCATAATTTAGCGATCTAAATGCAAGTGGCGCAATTGAAGCGTAATTAGACCCTGCCAGTCAGTCACCCTCACATCCCCATGTCCTTCGCACCATTACCAATACCGGCACACGTGGAGAACTGTTGGTGGGAAGTGGCGCTAATTGGTTTCTGGTCAGCACGGAGGATGCAGCGGTCCCTGTTCCTCCAGCTTTCAGCGGACGCCAATTAAAAACGTGCTCACATTATGCTTTATTGACTTCCCCCCGCCAACTCCGCAGGAAAACACTCCACCATTACGGCATTCTTTCAGATATCTTCAATACCCAAAGGACTCGCTACCTGAAATGGGTGGAAAGCGAAAAAAGGAAATCGAGGGAAGGGGAAAGGGAAAGGGCAGAATGGGCGTGCCTTTTAGCAATAATAACGTCCTCGGTTGGCCATAAAACAAATCATGCAAGTTTATGGTCACCTTACCTACATTGTCCACTGCGAAACTTTATCTCTCTATATGCGGCATTATTGCCACAGATTAGACACGGGATTTAGTACGAATGCCCCCTCACCGAGCATATGTGCGTATCTACATATAGGGCCTTCCATTTTTTCGATAGCCAGCAGAACGAATTAAATATGACCATTTGTATAATAGCCGAGACTGGAGAGCTCGAACACAGGAACCCCGATATCAAATACAATTATGGCTGGGGGGAATGGGAATGGGCTAAATGGTAGATCCTGGCCAAATTCGAATGCAAAATGCATGACGTTTCCTGTTTAATTCACAGACGGGTAAGTGCTACGGCTTAACCTAGGATCTGCAGGACAGCTGGGATTCGGGGGATTGGCTGGGGTATTGTGAAGACCTCGGACCCACATTCGGTTGGGGTTCCATATGCCTCAATATAATGATAGTCTCATGAAGTCTGCATCCTCTTGGCTTGTTTTTTACACAATAATCTAAACTCTTTATGGACTTTAGTATATTTATTCATAAGAAGATAATATAATATGTTCTTAAATGATACCTTTTTGGAAAGCTCATTTCACACGCTAACACGTGTTTGATCACCCAGA
>JBAMCJ010007772.1:0-28355 GCA_037075205.1 Drosophila prostipennis | reverse complement strand
ATTCGAAATTCAGAGTTAGATAAAAATGGCATTTCAAAATTAGGAGGTCTCTAGGTTCAAAAACACACAAGATATAATTTTTTTTCATTTTTTTCATTTTTTTCCGATTATTCCTATGGGGAGCTATATGATATAGTTGTCCGATCGGGCTCGTTCCGACCGATATGCTACCTGCAACAGAAAGAAGACTTTTGGGAAAGTTTTAAGCCCGATAGCTTTAAAACTGAGCGACTAGTTTGCGTAGAAACAGACAGACGGACGGACAGTACTTGACATGGGCTAGATCGACTCGTCTAGTCATGCTGATCAAGAATATATATACTCTATAGGGTCGGAAACGTCTCCTTCACTGGGGCGTTGCAAACTTCTGACTGAAATCATAATACCTCTGCAAGGCTATAAAAACTTGCTTTCGAAAAAAGGACAGATTGGAGGACAGGGGATGATTAAAATTTTTATACCCCTTGCAGAGGGTATTATGATTTCAGTCAGAAGTTTGCAACGCAGGAAGGAGACGCTCCGACCCCATAGCGCATATATTCTTGATCAGCATCATTAGACGAGTCGATCTAGCCACGTCTCGTCCGTCCGTCTGTCCGTCTGTCCGTCTGTTTCTACGCAAACTAGTCTCTCAGTTTTAACACGCTTAAACTTTCCAAAGTCTTATACTATTGCAGGTGGTATATAAGTCGGAACGAGCCGGATCGGACAACTATATCATATAGCTCCCATAGGAATAATCGGGGAAAAAAATGTAAAAAAAATGTATCTTGGATGTTTTTAAACCTAGAACCTCCTACTTTTGAAATGCCATTTTTTATCTAATTTGAATTTCGAATTTTTTTTAAAATCGGACGACTATATCATATAGCTGCCATAGGAACGATCGAAAACAAGAAGCAATGTGTCGAGCTTGTCTCTGCAGATCATTCCCATTAATCACTTGAGTTCTCTGACGTTTATGGTGTTATGATATAGTCGTCCGATTTTGAAAAAATTTGATATTCGAAATTCAGAATTAGATAAAAAATGGCATTTCCAAAGTAGAGGTTCTAGGTTCAAAAACACCCAAGATATAATTTTTTTACATTTTTTTCCCGATTATTCCTATGGGAGTATGATATAGTTGTCCGATCCGGCTCGTTCCGACTTTATATACTACCTGCAATAGATATAAGACTTTTGGGAAAGTTTTAGCCCGATAGCTTCAAAACTGAGAGACTAGTTTGCGTAGAAACGGACGGACAGACGGACAGACGGACGGACAGACGGACATGGCTAGATCGACTCGTCTAGTCATGCTGATCAAGAATATATATACTTTATGGGGTCTGAAACGTCTCCTTCACTGCGTTGCAAACTTCTGACTAAAATCATAATTTCACAAGGCTATAATGAATGGGAATATAATAGAAATAAATTATTGCTTGTTGACTTTTATTGTATTCTTCTACTCTGGGATAGAGTCTTTTTAAATGTTTTCGAATTTCGATTTTAATTTTGATCAATATCGTAAACTACTATATCATATAGCTGCCATAGGAACGATCGGAAAATTAGTGATTAATAGGAATTATCTGCAGAGTATATAAGCTTCGGCTGGCCGAAGCTAGCTTCCTTTCTTGTTTTCGGATAAAACCGTTATAAAAAAAAGACAGCTCTGAGCAGAAAAAGCACAAAATGGCAGCACAGGACGAGATCAGCCTATCCGATTCAATACGGGGAAATTTTGTTTTTCTTTTTTGAAAGTCTACAATTTGCTAAGAATTAATTTCCCATTAAATATATTGTTTAGTGGTATATTTTTTACAAAATTAGTTTTTCCCATCCCCCTAGTACCTCTGCATCACTAATACCTCTTGGTATAACTTTTGACCATGCGCGGATCCACGGGGGGTGATATGGGTGATAGATAACCCCCCAATCATGTAAAAATTAATGCAATTTCGGTATTCAAAAAGTATGCACCGAAAAAATTTTTCTGGACTGGTTATGAATTGAATCATTGTAGCCTAGACATTCCTAAAAACTTTGAGATCAGTCAACTATTACACATAGCCAGTATTATAAAAAAATACTCGATTCGTCAAACAGCAAAAAAACTCATCCACAGGGATACAAAACCATTTTACAGACTCTTTCAAAATGAGCAAAGTAAGCGCATCGACTGAGCGGAAAACCATGATTCAGGAAAAGAGAAAACTCATGGAAGACAAAAGGATGACCATGGGAATGAAATCCTTTTACACATCTTTTATTGGGAGCATTCGACCGAGCGCTGAGCCGCGGTACTCGTTTACAACCATGACAAGACGCCATAAGTTTGATAAACATTTCATTGATGCCAAATATCAAATGCCAGAAGATGAGGTGTACGTTCCCATATATCAAACCATATTTGACGACGACAGGGACCCAGTGCATGAACCCACCTTTTCTAGGCACCGTATACCACTGTAAGATTGCATATAGGTCAAAGATCAAAGTAAAAATACTTTATATTATCTATTATTTTAGACAGATTCGATGTCTGGAGCGCTATCACAGTTCCAAGCACGAGTACGCCCAGCAGTTCAAGCGGGAAATACAGCTCCTGATCGACAATCAACCGACGGCCGAAGATGCCTGGCAATTCGTGAGGTAGGTACATATATGATCAATTTTTGGCTCATAGTTAAAGAAAAAATTATTTTATTATAATTGTAACTTTCATTTTTGACAGGACAATGGCGTATACCTCACTTTGGCCGCCGCTACACACAAGAAAAGAACTTAAGATTTTTGAAAAGGACTTCTGCAAACTTTCTCCAAGTGAGCAGCGTCGCTACGATAAAATAATGGCAACCAATTTTACATAGCTTTTACATAACGTTTAACTTGTATAATATTTTAAATATATTGTTAAATATATAAAGAAATATATATCAAAAAATGCACATGAGACTCCGAAAAAAATATTTAATAATCTTAAAAATGCAACAAAATGTAAGCTACATAATTAACTTTTTGCTCATTCCAAGTCACCGACCAACTCAAAAAATTTTTTTTTTAATTTTTTCCATTGTTCAAGCATCAGATTTTTATTTTTAATCTGTCCGTCTATCTGTCTGTATGAACGCTGAGATCTCGGTAACTATAAAAGCTAGAAGATTGGCATTTTGCATGCAGATTCTAGGAGTTCCTATGCAGCGCAAGTTTGTTTCAAAAAGGTGCCACGCCCCCTTTAACGCCCACAATCGCCTAAGGCCATCTTTAATAGGTGTCTGGCGCCTTTATATCTCCATTTCCGTCGCACTCCCTTTAACTGAGTAACGGGTATCTGATAGTCGGGGCACCCGACTACGAGGGTGGTCCGATAAGTACTTAGCCTCACCGCCCGATGGCGCCACTATCGCAAGAAAACTTTTCTATCGTGTAGTACATTCTAGTAGACGGCTACTGTCGAAATTTCAGCCGAATCGGACTCGTAGCTTTGTTTTGCCAGCGTGTGGCATCATACGTGTTCGCGGATTTTAGAAAAATGGAGAAAGAGCAATATCGGTCTGTGATTCGATTCTTGTTTTTGGAAGGGAAATCACGCCAGCGAAATCAAAGAGCGCTTGGATGCTGTGTACGGTGACTCTTCTCCTTCGATAGCGACCGTCAAAAATTGGTTTAACGAGTTTCAACGTGGTCGCACGTCGGTTTTTGATGAGCCACGCCCAGGTGCCCCGAAATCGGCTACACACAAAAAAAAAAACTATGTAAAATTAACATAGAAAAATAGTAGTTCACTATTTTCTGAATTTTTCATGTATTTTGTTGTTTTATTTTTTTGTTCATTGAATAGTATTTAACAATTAAAATAGTGAAAAACCTATTTACGAAATTTTCATGTATTTTGTTGTTTTCTTCATTTGGAAAATTAATAGTAACGTCCTAATTAATATCGTAGCAAAACTATTTTATTTGTTTGCGTGTATTTTGTTGTTTTATTTTTTGGGGCATCGAATAGTGACACCACAATTAATATCGTAACAAAACTATTTTTTTCCTTCATGTATTTTGTTGTTTTAAAAATACCATTATAAATTGTAGGTCAACTATTTTTCTGGATTTAGGGTGGTTAGAGTATCCGACTCATAATCTCTGGGTCGTGAGTTCAAATCCTGCTTTTGCAGATGATGATTTTCCTTTTTTTTTTTTTTTTAAATGTTGATTTCAAGTCAAAAGATGTTCCTCTACGAAAATCATTCTTCTGTGGCCTACTGGTTAGAGTGCTCGACTCTGACGATTGCGGCCCCGGTTCGATTCCCAGCGGAGGCAAGAAACCTGATTTGTAAGTTTAAGTATCTGTGAAATGTAAGTGTCTATAAATAACAAACAATATACATTAATATAACAGGTTAAATTAAAAATAAAAATAGTTAAAAAAATAAATTTAAAAAAACTACAATATTTTTCGGGTAAAATACTATTTTGTAGGTCATCTACTATTTTTTAGGTAATCTACTATTTTTTGGGTCATTTTCTATTATTTATGGGTTGGGGCAGTTTTCACTATTAAATCGTTGATTTTACATAGTTTTTTTTTTTGTGTGTACCACGGAGGATAACGTCCAAAAAGTCCACGATCTCGTTTTGGCAGATCGCCGATTGAAGATACGCGAGATAGCTGAGACAGTACGCATGTCAAAAGACCGCGTGGGTCATATCCTGCATGATATTTTGGGCATGAGAAAGCTGTCGGCGCGATGGGTGCCGCGTTTGCTCACTCCGGACAACAAACGCAACCGCCCTCGCCAAGGCCAAATTGGTCGAATTGGGCTACGAACTGCTACCCCATCCACCTTATTCTCCAGATTTGGCCCCATGGGACTTCTTTTTGTTTCCAAACTTGAAAAAGTCTCTCGCTAGACAGAAATTTGGGTCGATTGAGGAGGTCGTCGCCGCCACAGAGGCCTATTTTGCAGACCTCGAGGAAACGTATTTTTCAGACGGGTTAAAGAAGTTGGAGCATCGCTGGGTCAAGGGTATCGAGCTAAAACAAGATTATTTTGAGAAATAAATTGACACTTTTCCAAAATTTTCGTTTTTCTTTTGGAGGCTAAGTACTTATCGGACCACCCTCGTATAGCGTTCTCTCTTGTTTTTTCAGTTTTTCTTGATTTTGTAATTGGTTTTATATTTACTTTTATTTTATTTTATTATTTATTTATTTTTATTATCGATGGTCCCACTATCGACGTTTTCACAATCACACCTAGAATTTTGACATAATTTGCAAATATTTTGCTTTAATCTTTTTAGGACAAAGAAAATACATATTTTTGAACTTTCAGGGTTTTTATCTCCAATGATCGCGTTCCGATCACAAGGAGCCATAATACTTGGTAAGGTGTTTACATATACATATATGGGCGGTTCTTTTACAAACCGAACACCTTTTATTGGGTCACATGTTTGATTTGCCTAAAACTTTTTTTACACGTACTATTCGGAAAATAAGTAAAAACGTGTATCAGGATTTGACCGAAAAAAAATTATTTTTTTTGTTAAAATTTTTTTAAGTCTGCCAAAAATTGTCAAATTTGAAAAAGTACCATCTCATTGAAAATCTGTATCTCCGGTTATATGAATCCGATTGACTTCATGTCTTCTGCATTAATTCCTCTAAAAATTCCTCTAAAAAATTTATAAAACAAAAAAAAAAATTTAATTTCTTAAAAATAAAAACAAATTAAGATTTAAAAAAATCTT
This sequence comes from Drosophila prostipennis, assembly GCA_037075205.1. Classification (NCBI taxonomy): domain Eukaryota; kingdom Metazoa; phylum Arthropoda; class Insecta; order Diptera; family Drosophilidae; genus Drosophila; species Drosophila prostipennis. Next base: position 22,616 of record JBAMCJ010007772.1, on the reverse strand, counting down.
TTAACCATTGCCCCCACAAAAAAAAATGTTTTCTTTTATTTTAATACTTGCACCATATTGTTAGTTACAATCGGTTTTGGTGAAAATTTGGAGCCATTTTTAGTTTTTTAAATATCGAATTTTTTTTAACAAGGCCTCGGCTTTTTTCTATGTAAAAAAGTCGCAGCAAGTAGGGCTACTCTTTTATTCTTGTGGGATCCTTATGGAATTCATGTTTTCTCATTGTTTACTAGTCCTTTAACAATTTTTAATGATTAAAAGTTAAGTTTAAAGTTTTTTGACAATTTCGAAATGACAAAAAGTAAAAAGTCATTTTTTAATCTATAAAAAAACCACAATTATTTATTTAAGAATATATTCTTTCGAATAGTGTCAGTTACAAATTTTTTGGACCAACGTGTTCTTTTGATCAAGAATATATTTTTATATTTACCAAAAAGTGCAAGGTTTAAACTCCTCTATGTGGAGCATTCTGAGAAGTTATTATACAATTGAATCTTAATATTAGTAAATACAAGAGGAAGAATATTTATGTTTGAAGAAAAACAAAAATTTAATTTGTTAAATTTAAAAGCAGCAAGGTAGCATTTTCCAAGTTGTAAAAACTATTTTCTTTTTTCATTTCGCCAACCTGAAACTTGAGCCAAGTTTTGCCGAAGTGGAATAAAGAGAAAATTTCCCAACTCCGCTGAATTCTCTGGCCATGTGTGTGTGTGGTGAAATTGCGCAGGCGAGAACAAAAAACACTTTTGCTAAATGCTGGCGAGCGAAAAACTTGTAATTCAATTTTGAGGGGCAACTTTGCCCAAATGCAAGCCAAATGTAATTAACACGCACACGGACACTCGCACAGGCGTTGGACTTGCTGCAATGGAGTGGCAAAACGACTTGTACACCTGCCAGACGGGCAGATAGATATTCCCACCCCCCACCCCCCATCCCCCATTCTGACCCATTCTGACCCAGTCCAATTCAACCCAACTCAACATCCCATTCCAATCCCATTCCCCCTACTTCCGGATGCCGTCGATTGGCATGGAGTGTGTCCGGAATCGCACTCTAACTCGAGGGCTGTGCGAATTTCTGCAGCTCGGAGGGCGGGAATGGAAATGGCCAAGTGGGAGGAGGCTGCCTCCGTCAGTTACAGGCTTAATTGAGTTGTGTTCGCAGCATTTAAAATGGCCAACAGCGCTAACGATCCGCCCAGCCATACTATGGCAGGAAAAACAACTGCGAAAATAGCATGCACAAATATTACATTTCCATAAATTAGCAAAGCGTCAAAAAATACTATTAAATTAGTTACACAAAACGAATTAGGGGTTTTCGTAAACACAAAAAAACCAGCGATGCTATTTAATATTTGTATTCTATGAAAAAACCTTAACTATGATTTAATAGGCGTGGCTAAGTTCACTAATTACCGAATATATTTTTTCCATTTCCCAACTTGAACATTCCCATAGTACTACTAACGCAGCGGCAGAACACAAAATTGGATTAAATGCCGACGATTTGCAAGCAAAATACTTGCCCCTCTTGTGCGCAGAAAACAAAATTTAAGCTTAAGTGGCCAAAATGAAATATACTGCTGTGCGGGATGAAAGTGAAAAGAATTTTAAAACAAACAGCTAGTTGTTGCACACAAAAAAAAACTGTACTGCGGCAGCAATCGCATAAATCTAAACCATTTTTTAGTAAACAAAAAACATGAACATTGGGGGGACAAATTCGGTGATTGATGAATTGAGCGAGCGTTACGCATACGCCATGTGGGCCGGGCAAAAAGTTGCAATAATTTCATTTAACATGCATGGCCCGACTGGCAAACTGGCAAACTGTCACAACTCGAACCCAGGCCAGACCAGCGAAATAAACCGATACCAGGGCCCTGGCCGCCCAGAACGATTCCCGATTTTTGTGCAATTTATGACTTTGGCCTGGATGCACTCGTCACAAATGCCAAAGTCGATTTCGCGGACTCTCGCGTGCCTTTGAATGGCTTTTGACGTTTCGAAAATCTATGCATTTTGTAATATTTGCGGGGGCAGGAGCGCATAGAAATAATGTTTAAGGAGACGGGAAGTTTAGTTGTGTTAGCCAACAATCGAGTATTGGAAATCCATTTGGCCGGGTCTATATTGTGAATGGGAATGCGAGTGCGAGTGCTGCACATTTGATTACTGCTGTGGGCGGAATCGAAGGCCACGGGAGCGGGCTAATGCGATTTGCGCCTGCCCTGCTGATTGTTACCGCCGATTCTGGCTCGGCCACATCATTTGCCGTTTGCCGTTTGCAGTTTGCCGTTTGCATTTGCCGTTTTTCCAATGACATTATTTACTTAGCATTTGCATTTCCAATTTTGCATGCTGTGCATTGGCAATTGCCAGTGCAAACACACACGAAATGCCAACGGATAGTTGATTTTTACGTCAGCTGATTGTGCTCCTATTATGTTTATTTGGCCCCGAATACCGAATAATGAATGGTACAATTAATTCGAAACGGCAATCAAGAGGGGCCAAGCTATCCTCTTACCCAGTGACCTTTCCTTCTGGCAAATTGAGACACAAAATTACAAACAGGCTGCCAATCAAATGGCAAAGGACTTAGAATGCCCTCATTGAGGCACAAAGTGACCCTTCTGTGCACAGTTTTTAGTTTCAACTGGGAAAATTAAATTTGTCGCAGCAGTTTCTCTCTTTTTTGCCGATCCTGTGTGCTGAACAAAATAAAAGTTGAACTTGCATTCTCAGCCATTTTGCTGGCAACTCAAATAGAATGCCTGAAAATGTTTTGAAAGCATTTCAAGCTTGTTGCCGAAATTTAAAAAACTCGTTCTATGCCGGAACTATGGTCTCGGGCTTTCGTCGTCGAAACCGCACGGCGTTGGCAAAATGTTTGATTAAATTTTCATTCTCGAGAGCCGAATTTTGCGGTTACTCATAAGCATTACAGGCCTCTTACCTGGGCTCAAAAGTTTCGAATCATTTCTGCTAAAATATGGCCTCCAGGTAAATGCGATGATGAGGCAATTTATTTGTGTTTATTTTCGGCATTCGTTTTTCCCCGAGTTCTTTTCACTTCTTTGTCGATATTTTACAGGAGCCCTGCCCCAGACCCTCGAAGCATTGAGATGATTAAGTGTTCGCTGGCGGGGCAAGTATTAATAAACTTGTAGCACACACTTTGCCACCGACTGCGACTGCGAGCGGAAAAAAAGCTGCGCTTGTGTGGCAAAGGAATGACCAGCGAGCCGCAGAAACGGCTTGTAAAGGGAGCGACAATATAATTTAAATTTATTTAACAACCGACTTGTTAAAATCGTAAACGGAGAGGGATGTACAGTGTACACACACTCTGCAGTGGAAATTGCACCACAACAACATTAAGTAGCTCATTAAATTTCCTTAACCAACAGAACACAACACAAACAAGCCACTGGCAGACCAACTGACTTTTCGTTTTTATTTTGTAAGTAGAAAATATTATAGTAGAAAAACGGCGCCGAAAGAAATGAAATCGCCGTGGAGGGCGGGCTCGGGGGCTTGGGGGCGTGGCGGCGTTGCGGCCGACTGCCTCAAAGCGAGCGAGCTGTAAAAAACCCCGTAAGTGTATTTTTATTGCGTATAAAATGCATTTTGCAATGCCACACAAACTCAAGTGGTGTGCGTTCTGAGCGGAAGTTACGACCAGCGGACTAGGACCACAAATACCCACACACAGACACCGCCGAATTGCGGCTGTGTGGGTGGGTGCTTATGTGTGCGCCACGAAATCTTGATGTCGGAAGTTATGGACTACGAAATAGAGGAAATCGTAGGAAATTTCTTACTCTTGCTATTGCATTTTTTAAATAATATTCATTTAGAGTGGGGCAATCAGGCGGAAGCAATCATAAAAGGGGGGGAAATATTCAAATATTTATTGTTCGACTCTATAAATAAACGATTTTAGCACTAAATATTTGAAAGCCTATAAAATGTAGAACAACAATTGGCAATAAATTTATTCGAGGTCTGGTCAAAGCAACTTGTTCTTCATAATGAAGACGAAAAATTCAATTGCTGATCGCTTTGAATAAACCCAACAAAACACCACCCAAAGCACTTAAATGCGTACCAAATATTCAAGATGTACATTACTTACACTCAAGTCCCCAGCAGGACTTAATCATACTTTCCCCAAAGCAAACTTCTTCAGCCAGTGCAAATACCCCAGTCAAGTAAAACAAACGAGTTGGCAAGCAATGATTGCTCAGCATTGCTACTTGTTGTTAAATATGTTACACAAACAAACAACATTCATTACACCAGCAAGTGGGGTTTGTGCGGAGGGGAAGGGGAAGTGGGTGTGGATGGGGCAGAAATGAAGGATCGTTTATGTGAATGCTGGGAAATTGGCTGTGCTGCGTTAAAATCGCAAGATATTGGCACAAGGTTAAAGTTAAACGCAGGATAACCTATCTCAACCGGGTCGGTGATGGAATCGCGTTTCGCACCTCGCTCAAGTTCAATGCTCACTTACATAGGGGTTACCCTGTTCGAAAGGGCCATAAATATGTATATGCTCCAGAGGTTATCCCTTGGGTCTGACTTATGTTAATCTGGTTCAGTGAATAAAAATAAATGACTATCCATTTCGAATGATTTATACAATTACCATTTCTCAAAGGGTAATCATTGAATATCGGGGATAGGGATATGAGAATCCCGCTTGACCAAAGGCAATATACCCACTGTTATATTGGGCCCACCACAGCGAGTTTAAGTAATAACCATTCTAGTTAACCGAGTGAGTAATCCAAATCCCATGCAACTACTGGTCACCCAGTGCGTATGCGTAATAAAAATCCTTTGCTCTGCGATGGCCAGCTTGTGGCTTTAAGTTATGCATAAGCTTCGTTTTTTCCGACACTCTTTCGAGCACTATTAATTATAATTTTTTCTCCGGCTATTTTCTGGCAACATATGTATGTATGGGCACGGACATGGGTGTCGGCCAAACATTTTTAAAATTATATATATAAAGGAGGGAGCAGACAGCGACACGGACACGCTCACATGTGCCGGAAATTGGCGCACACCTTGCAGCCATGCAGTGGCTGGAATTTTTTCCATAAGCATCATAAAACCAGGGACTGACCGGACGATGGTCAGGCCATTGGATATATGGCATGGCAGCGTAAATGGGGGCTGGGGGCAGCTCAGCATGCGGAAATTATAATTTATAGCTCTGAGCTGCGGATGCCAGAGCTTCCACTGTGATTTTTTACCCGTGCGAGGGCTTTTCTTCTCGGCACCGACTTTAAAATCGCTGGAACTTTGGCATTAATTGAAGTTGGCCATCGAGGTTGAAAGTCCACTCAAAGAGTCCACTCAAGCATGAATCATAGTCTGTGGCACTCTCCAAGTGTCGGAGTGCGCCTGGGAGAGAAAGAAAAATAAGTGTTCACTTTTTGTTAGAATCGGGTGTGGCATGAATTGGAGCGGAATGAAAGTTTAAACGGAATTTAAGCTCTTCGCCATTTAGCCAATGATTAAAACATCATACTCTAATGCCCATAAATTGTTAAGTCACATTGAAAACAAATATTTAATTCAATGACAGGCCTGACTGCATTCACAGCTCCGATTTCATATCGTGAAACCTTTGCGAATTACTTTCGGCCGAACAATTATTCATGATTGTTTGTTTTAATGGCCTAGGCAAAAACCAAACAATAAATTGAAAAGTATTTGATTAATTTTAAAGAAGAAATTCAGCCAAGGGCATAACTGAATTAAAGAGCGAATTTACATGACGTCTCCCTGCCATTGTTCAGTGCGTAAATATTTGTTAAATTGGCCTTTTTCAGGTGTTTACACAGTGCAAACAAAACTCGACTCAACGGCTAAAAAATGGCCATAAAATAGCTTTTGACAAATGACGCACTTCCTGTCAACGCACACAGTCACACATGTGTCCTTTATCGGAAACTTGTAAAAAAGGTCGAAACAATTGCAGCGCTTTTAAACATGGATATATTCACATAGTTACACAGTTCAACAATAAAATAATTCATTGTTTGAATTTATTTATGAATGCATCTCAAATATTTAAAATGCACAAACGACCGCTTGTTTAAGTGTAATTTAGCGGAAAAATGAAAGCAGATGTGGATTTTATTCAACACTATTTGGTTTACTGCCTGCAGCGATGAAGCTTTTTGACGAGAAAGATCTAATTAAAATTTAATAAGCTAATATGAAATAAAATTTCTTACAGCTCACAATTTCCACATACCGTAAGCCAACTAATTTGTTTGCCTAATTAATTTCACAACTGGAAAATAAAACAGATTTAATTGCATAATTAACTTTATCGGCTGCATATTTTTTCATACAGTAAAGTACAAGCGTTGCAAAGAATAATTGCAAAAATAAATGTGCTAATTAAACCATTTTCCGAATGAAATAAATAGCATCATTTACTTTGCAATTGGATAGACTTTAGCAACCCTGACCGAAGTCTGTTTTCAGGAGATATTCAACACGGCGCTTTTGCCTCGGAGTCATTTGAAAGAACTGGGAGACAAAGTTATTCAGTTCCCGCTTCGTGTGCAGAGGGGGCCAAAGGGTTTTGTAGCACAGGGTTCTGAAAAGCGAAGAAAATCCAGCTGAACTCCGTGTTTTCATTTCAAACTCTTAGCTTACTTCCTTAGAAAAAACTGGTCGCGGATATTGCGTTGACTGGCAATGAAGTGCTCCATTTCCCGCAAGAGCTGCATGTTGTACTCGTCCCTGGAGTCCAGATACCGCGCATAGCAGTTAAGATCGCTGTAAAATAGGGCAGTTAGAATGGGAATAACTGCACTATCGTTTTTGACCGACTATTGAAAGGTCTTCATGTCGTAACTGGGATGCAAACTGACGTCGGCCTCATCGCGGAACGAGAGCCTCGGCGCGCACCACTCGTCCAACTCACGGAGGCAATTGGTCTCATAGCGGCTGGCCCTTCCTCCCAGGAAAGCCGAGGAGGTGGACCTGGCCTTGACCAGGAAATACTCCACCTTCTTAGCATTGCTTTCGGCCTTGGCCTTTGACCTCTCGCTGAGGCGGGTAACGGGAATTTTCAGGCCCCTCAGGACATCCGCAAAAGAGGTGTTGGACTTCACGGTCCCAAGACTCAGTCCCGACATTTTGTAAATTTGTCACTATTTTACGGAAATTTCAGCGCCAGCAGACAAATGTGTTTGAGTTATTTTAAGTGGCATACTTAAGCGGGCTCCTCGGTGATCCGACAATTAATGCTTTAATAAATATGCCGCATAGTTGTCACTGTCAACAATATACGTGTCCTCGGGGACTTCTTCCTTTAAGCCGCTGGTGTTAATTAATAATAATGAAAATAGCCGGGGAATATCAGATTTATCAAACGATATCTGGAAGCGGGACAGGCTGCTGCACTTTATTTACAGAGCCATTCACATTGGCATTTCAAAAATCATTCATTAATTTTTTAATTCAACAATCAGGCGGCCTACAGAGGCATGGAATGAAAACCAAAAAAATCTCTGTAAAAATATCACATGCAATTAATGCAAGCAATATGCATGCAATTATGCTAAAGGATATGCAGTGTAAAAATTATTCTCAGCGAGTTTGAAAGTGAGTCGCAAAACCAAAAGTTCCCTGTAGGATTGTAATATTATATTTTAATTTTGTCATCCTGGCCTAGGAGTGTAATCCCTTTAACTGCGTTACTTGTTTTCCCTTTTCGTACGGCTCTTAAAATTAGATAAATGGGGATAACTGCCACGTTAATCCACCCAAATCGGAACCCACTATCCAGGTGAGCACAAAAATTAAGTTCGGAAAGATTCCACACATTTTCGCACCATTAAATATGCATTCACGCATTTAATTTAATTTTTCGAACCGCTCCGAGTTGACGGAACAAGCGGAGCCATCAGCCGGACCACAAGAGTGGCTCATTGAAAGGGGAATAGAGGCTGCCGCCGACAGGAGACCGGGCCAAATGTTTGCCCAGCAAAAACATGGCCCGAAAAGCTGTGTCTATTAAGAGCACATTTCACCAAAGCCCAAAGCCCGGGCCCCGGCACGTGTGCAATGAAAACAAACGAGCCCATTATTGTTACACTTTTCTTTGGCAACCAGGCCGCAGAGCCCATTAATGATGTGTTATGGCCTCAAGAGGCCGGCCTAGCCGATCCTTGAACTTTGGCCAGGCAGCGCGCCTCTGAATTGAACTCTAATTGCACATAATGAATTGCACACATTAGGTCAACGAACAGAGCAGTCGGTCGGGATTGCCGCAAAGTGCCTAATGGAAATGCAATGAACTATTTATGGCCAATTGGCTGGCCAAAGTTTGATCACGTATTATTAAAGCCGAGATTTTCCGATTTCCCAGTTTCCCTTTAAAGTGGTCACCCCAAATTTGCGCGTGTTTTCCCCTGACTTTCTGGCCAGAAAACATTTCGGCCGCCGCAAAATTGACAGCAAGTCCCCACAGCGGGTAATGACAAAACACTGACTAAAATGTTAACAGCAAATCCAATTTATTACACCGAGCGGCCGGCGACGGACATTAATTAGCAAACGGGACACGTAAAAGGTATTAAATGCAAACTCAATCCCCCGACAGGCAGAATAACAGAGTGGTTGATCAAATCTGGTGATACAGCGCACAGCATTTGGGGAATTTCGAACATCACCGCAATCTGCGTAAAACTTTGCCACTTTAATAAGTGCACTTAAAGCCTGGCCGATTTTATTTAATAGAAATATCCCGGCGCATTTGATTATGTCAACATACATGTCATTCATAAAAAACACTCGAACAATAAACATTAAAAATGGCGATGGTCAATGCGACTGTAAACAACGGTTAATGCCGCATTCTAGGGGATTATGAGTGTAATTATACGGCAATCTGACAGGACACCCAAACCAGAACCGAAAATCTATTTCACACATGCAGAAAGTCCATTAAGGAATTAAGTTTACTTAGCACTCGGCCAATATTTTAAAAATACATATGCACACACATATGGCAATTATTTTACTTTGTTACTTGCGGACTTGGCCATGGCCATTCGCAAAGTAAAACAATTTCACTTATGCACAAGTATTTCATTTTGTCACACAAATTCATTTTAAGCTCTCGCTCCAACGTCCCCGAATCCGGCAATCCGGCAATCCAGCAATCCAGATATAATCTCTGTCAAACCCGCACACATTTGCACAGATGTTTGAACAACTCAACTGAGACTTAAGAGATTCTGCAGCTTCCTCCATTGTTTCTGGGTCCTTGGTCAACTTTTAATTTATTTGATTACTGCGAAATTGCGCACCTTCTCCTCAAGCTGAGGCAGCACTATGACTTCTGAGTAGTTTTGCAGGCAATTAATTTAAGCCTTGGCTCCGAGCATCATTCACATCGGGGCGGACATATTTTAATTTGATGAAGACCTAATAGGGCTCGAGCATATGTTCAACGCAAAACTTGTGAAAGGGAAAAACTTTAAATGCAAATCAGTTGGCATATGGCTCAACTTGCACGACAAACGATGGCGAGGATTCGGACGAGGATTCCCATTACTGGAAGACTTTGCCTGGCTGAGTACTGAACAATCTGACGGATTTGGGTCGAAACCAGTCGGCGGAACACCGCCCCACATTCCACTGAGTCATCAGGTTAATTCAATTTGAGTTGTAAGCAAATTTTGCACAAATTAAATGCACAAACTTTTGCCATTGACAGACACACACGCCAACCAACGGCCATAAATTCCCAAAGTGTTTATGTAAACGACCCCGATTGTTGTGCGTTGCGGAGAAACAGAAAACGAAAGCCATCGTCTGGCTGCACTTTGTCACCAGGCATGCGGAACATAATGCCGATTTTTTCGCCTGGAAAATGGCAGGGCGATAATAAATCTTCCGCTTGGAACAAATCACAGCAATTCCATTATATACACATTTAATGATGTTGCCAGCCAAAGCCGCCAAATCCGAATCCAAATCCAAAGCAACGAGCCAGAGACAATTACTTGCAGCCCGCGAGCATTTTCTGCGGCTTCTGGCAGAGGAAAAAATAAAGTCCAAGTCCATTTTACAATTTTTCAAAATGAATAAAAGTTTTTTACATTTATCCTTACGACTTGAAATTTAAAAATGAAACAACACAAAGTAGATAATAAATAGAAAGCTATAGATCATTATTTGTAAGTACCTTTTTTATGTATTTTGAGACAACTCGATTTCTTTCTGTGTGAACGGTGCGAATGGCTCTCTGGGTCTTCAGTAAGTGCAGCAAGATGGCCAAGTTGTTAAAATAATCACAAGAAATGGCCGACCTGCTCAGGGAATTTCTCTGGGCAGAATAGGCGAAGAATGAAGGGTTTTCCGAGCCATAGACAAAGTTGCAGTGCAGCTCTGCTATTGCGATTATTTTTAATTAGCAAAATTTCTTTATGCATCGACAGTGGCGGAAAGGTAACGGCAAAGTCTTCCATTAATTAGAGCCAACCGCACCAGCACCCTGAAAAGCGAGAATAGGGAGTAACACCCACATGTGGGCACTAAACTTTCGCCACCTGCCTAGCCTCAACGTCATCACCTTTGCTTTATATTTACCCATAAATCTGCCACGAAATAGAACAGCCGGCAAAAAGACGAGAAAGGACGGCGACAGAGTTCTCCCCCGGGAAAAATATTTCCCACCGAAGCTGCTTATTAGCTTTGACATTCGAGTGCGATGCACTCTGGCCAGAGGTGTTTCGCTTGATGTTTTGCAATCTTCTTTTTATCATCCGCATATACATCATTTTTTAGGGGCCGCATAAAACATGACACAGCCGGAGATGGAGGGACAGCATAATTTATTACTCGCTCTCGTGCAATTTTTAAAGTTTCGCTAACAGTCGACCTTTTGTACTAACCGCAGTGCTTTCAAAAAGTACAGGTGTATTCGAGAAAATTTTGTAAAGAACGGGAATATTTTATTTAATCTGTATTTTAATTTTCCCTAATGGCAGAAGGAATGCCTTTCTTATTTTGAACATCAAATGCATCAGTACAAATTTTAAAATTGTACCTAATAATTCCTATTTGTTTTCTAACATCAACCAAGTATTTTAATGTTGCCTCATTCTTTAAAATTTAAAGCACTTATCTCATGATTACTTTGTCAGCAATATTTGGGGAATATGTCGTTTGGAAACACATAGTTGTCTCGAAGTTTTCGGATAAAAGTATCGTGTCTGCTGACCTCAATGCGACAAGTTATGTCCGACTTTCAAGCTCTGCTGGAATTTGGTCTTGGCCTGCAGCGCCATAACCCCGAGCAAAGCCAGCTAACCAAAAAATATCATAAAACTTTTCAACTTTTCCATTTCACTAAATGTGTATGAGAGTGCGGGCCGAAAGAGATGGGGCTGGCAGCTTCTGGGCCCTGTCAAAAATGGCTCGCTCACGTTGCGTTGTTGACCGCATCACGCTCCAGAGCATAAAGCAATTACAGCGCCGTGCATTGAATCCTGGCGCTCCTTCAGACACTCGAGTCCTGCTGCACGCACCTCCCGGCGGCACTTTGATTTATGAAATTTTCCGAGCATCAGCCCCGGCTCTTTGCACCAGCCAACATCCTCAATGGGTTCAGTTTTGGGGCGGGAAGATTTGATTTCCAGTCAGTCATTGACTTGACTTGACTTGGCTAACCAACTTTCTGACGCCACTGGCATGTGTGCCTGCACAGGGGAAAAATAAAACCGAGCATAAAAGCATTAGGTATTTCTTGATTTTGTTGTCGCCAAAATGACTCGATCTTGTGATCCATTTTTACAATAAATGTATTTGCTAACCACTATTTAAAAGTCAATGCTTATTTGAATAAAAAAAAAAAAGTTTTAAAGCAATAACAATAAAATACTAGAAAAAAATATTTCTAAAATTGTATCTCCAATTCTGGATTTCAGAATCATGTCGATTACACATTAACACAAAATTGAATTTTGTAAAAAAGTGTATGTGGCCTATATAATTTTACTTATCCTAAATATTTTCGTTGAAATCTACTCTCAATATATCAGGGCATTACTGAAAAATAGTCCTCGTGAACCATTGACATGATTTTGTATTTTGGATGCGAAGTCGAAACTCCCACAGTTTTTACAATTTATCTGGTGAAAAAAACACTAAAAATTAAATCTTAAATAGAACTCATTTTTATGAGTTAAAGGCGGTTAAAGGCGTTTTCACGAGGGTATTTTATTATCCCAATAAAACCGATTTGATTGGTTTTATTGTCTACTCCAGAATGCTGTCAATTTGTAAAGAAATCATGGAAACCTCTAAAAGGAATGAATGAACAACGTTCTAAGGCCTTTATAATTGGACTTATCTTAAATATTTTCACTGAAATCTACTCTCAATTTATCAGGGCATTACTGAAAAATAGTCCCCATCGTGAACCATTGACATGATTTTGGATTTCGGATGCGAAAGTCAAAACTCCGACAGTTTCCACAATTTATCTGATGAAAAAAAAACTAAAAATTAAATCTTAAATGGAACTCATTTTTATTTTTCATGAAATTGTCCACTGTAAGCTATAATTTCGGTTAAAGTCGTTTTCACGAGGGTATTTTATTATACTGATAAAACCGATTTGGTTGGTTTTATGGTCTACTCCAGAATGCTGTCAATTTTTAATGAAATCATGGCAACCTCTAAAACTAATGAATGAACAACGTTCTCTGAACATACATAAAGAAATAAAAATGTTATTATAATAATTATTATCTTACCTACTTACCTACTCTTTACCGTAGATATATAATTTTTAAAGAATAAATTAGTCAATATGGAAATACTTTTTTTCCAAGTGGCAAGCAGCAGTCAATTGAATGGGATCCGCTGCATGCCCCATTGCTCTGCAACTTTTCGGGGGAAACCGGAAAAGTTTCGGTTGCATTTGCCCGTTGTCTATGCAGCTCGGAAAAGTGGCTTAGACTGTCGACACAAAACTTCAGTCAGTCCCGGCTTAAATCTTGTCAATTCCTATTTTCTTTTCTTTTTCGTGGGCGAGAGTGTGTGCTTCTGGTTTTCCTATACGAGTATTTCGCACAAGTGACAATAAAGTTTTTAGTTTTGGCTGAGAGTGCGTGACGAGTTTTTGCCATTAGCCGGAGTCGAAAAAACTTTTTGGTTTATAGAGAGCGAGGCGAGCTGCCTGTTAATGAAGCCTTAATGAGTCTTGCTTTGAAACTTGTATGAAATAATGGGCAGTCTCGTAAACAAATCGAAGCGGAGAAAACTCCCATTCGGAGAGGCAATTTTAGAGGATTTATTTGGGCCACCGTCCGTAGTTGTGGGAATTGCTTTTCCACTTTTCCACTTTTCCGCCACTAATCACAAGTGCCCAATCATCTTTATTGCTCGACTCGAGCTCAAATAGCGCCTGTCGAAGCCAAACAAGGATACTGAATACAAGGACAAGGATTTGGGGGCTTCCGAGGCTCTCAAATTGCTGCCGTCAAAGCCGCTGAAATTCGTTTGCGGGACGAAATTCACTTGCGATTGTTTGGCAGCAGCGCTGTTGATGTGGCGTGGGTGTTTTCAGGTGGTTTCGGGCGGTTTGGGGTGGTGGTTTAGCTGGAGCAGCCATCGGTGAAATTCCCGTGAAAGCCGCAGCACACACACTCGAAGCCAAAGACAAGCAAGTCAGGAAAAGGTGCAAACCAGGCGGGATAAACAAAAAACACGTTGCGTTTCACCGAAAAGAAAGGAAAACAGTAACAGCTTTCCGCCGAGAAAGCAACGAAAAAAGCCTGCCCCAAGGGAAAAGCCAAAACCTAACCCAAAAAAATAACCGGCAAATCGAATCCACAAAAAATGCTAATTTTATTTCGGTTCGGTTTCTTGTGCGTCTGTGGGTGGCCGTAGTCCGTAGTCCTTATTCCGTAATGCACAATGTTGGCCAGCAAATTGGGCTAAACATGTCTATCTATGCGGCACGTACATTGGCATTATCTATAATCCATTAGGCGCCCGGGCAGAATCAATTGCAGGCACTTGACACATGAATAAATGGCTTTTAAACTGACACCGAAATAAATTAAATAATAAAAATCTCAACAACGCCTCGGGATTTGTTTGCGCCCAAGCCGTAAAAACTCCGAATGCTTCTGCTTTCGAACAAGGCGTTTTACGTTTGATTTTAGCTCCCTTAAAATTCAAATAGCTTAAATCCAGTCTTTGCCCAAAAAAAAAAAAGAATGGACTGCCTAACGATCTGGATGTTTTTGCATTCGTTCCACCGCAGGCTAAGCTCAACTAATTTGGTTTTTCTGTTTCTCAGCTTCCCCTCTCCGGAAAATTCATCTAAATTCCAAATTTCAGCAACAACCGACTAAGCATCAGAATCCACTCGGAACAAGAAGCCGAAACTAGTTATGCATTTAGTTTAGCCGGTTTGGCATTCGGACATGCCAAAGCCAAATGCCAATTACCACGAAAGCGCCATTGAGTAAGCCATTTAAATGCAGAGGGCCAACAACAGCTCCCCAATGCGACTGCGAGTCTGTCGGGGATCCAGACCTAGATATCCCCACTAGACGGGGTCATTCAAGGGGGGCGAAGTGCGAGGGAAATTACTTAATGCGGTCATTAGTTCGGCGCATTTGGCCAACAGGATTCGACAGGGTGCGATGTCTACACTACTCAATGTGGCTGCACTGGACAAAATAGTTACCTTGTATCGTTTCTTAAATTTACAAAATGTTCAGGAATAAAATGTTCTCTTAAAAACAATAGTCCCTTTCTTCCAAACCATTGCAAATAATGTAGAACGAACTTACAGAAAAATATGTAAAGTTTAAAAAAATAAAAAAGGTACCAAATAATACAATATTTCTCTCTATTCACCGCTTACATGTCTGGGGATCCGAGTGAGACTGCAGTTTATCTCCAATTCAAAGTGAACTCAATTGAAATAAAGTTGAATTTTTAGTTTGAAAAAGATGGATTATGAGTTTGTTGAATGCTTTTCATGCTTAATTCCCACGTGTCAATTGCTCGGGATCCGCTTACACATGAACCTTAAATTTTAGCGAGTATAAAGAGGAAGCACCTAGGTGGTGGCACATAAAAAATGGGAGCTTAAGAGGGACAATCCAACAGATTACCAAACTGAAAGTTTGCACTGGTAGGCGGGGAAGGATGGCGATGGGTCACCGGTAAGCACGAGTCCGCGAACAAATGCGCGAATGATAAAAACTAAACATGTCCATGGTTTGGTGTTTTGTTTTCCGTCCCCGAAAACTCTCCCTAATGGTTGATGGCATCATGAGCGTGCCTGGAGCTCAATTTAAGCATTTACGGTGACCGCCCTTGATATCTGAAAATGCAAACGTTCCCGAAAATGAAGAAAATTCTGACAGATTCGTCTTCTTGCATTAATGGTCCCAAAGTCCTATATTTCTCTTACTTTTTCAATTTCCGATTACAAAAAAATTTTAAAGGATTGCTTTAATAACACTCTGCAGCATCAAACATTAACCTTGACAGATTCTATATTTTTGGATTCGTTACGAACTCCCAAGTTAAGCTGCGTTTTCCAAAAAGTTCCCCGAGGCAAGGATTCTTAGCAAAAGGACCTCAAAGTTTGAAAAATGCTGAAATTGGCCAACTTTGCGGAGCTCTCAGAGGCAAACGGATTCATGGTTTGATTCGATGTTAAAGTTTTTTAAAAGATACACTCTTTATATTTCAAACCCCACACTTAGAATAATTTTAGGGTTTTTATTAAGGGAGAAAAAAATTTTAGAAAACATATTCAAAAAACATAAAAGCATACAGCTGGGGTCAAAATAGTAGAAGTGTTGCCGCCCTGTGTTTTTAAAGGTTTCTTGTTGTAATTTATCTTCTCCTGGTAATATTGTATTGATTATAATTGTACTATTAGACTAATTGGATAAGAAAAGTGACAACAACAAACTTTTAAAAACACAATATTTAAAAAACTAGAAATGTCTCAACTTCTTAAAAAAAACCGATTGAAACTAACTATCTGGCGCAATTAAAAAAAACTTTTTTTTTTGTTTTGTGGGGGAAATGAATACAAATTTCTTTGAAACCCTAATTTGTTTTTATTTTTACAGATGGGTTTTTCTGGTGATTTTTGACATTTTTTGCCAATGTCAATTAAAATTCTTAAAATCTGTATCTCCAATATATGAATCCGATTGACTTCATGTCTTCTGCATAATCTCTAAAACCCTCCAAATAAAATCTAAAAAAATTTAAATTCTTAGAAAAACAATTAAATTAAAAAATTTTACCAGCCCACAAAAAAATTTTTTTTATTTTAACTTGCGCCAAATCTCTTTAGCCATTTTTATTTTAAATATCATTTTTTTAACAAGGCCTCGGCTTTTTTGTATGTAAAACGTCGTCTCTTCTTATTCTTTCGTCCTTATATTCATGTTTTCTCATCCTGTTTCATTTAAGATTAAATATGTGTTTTGACAATTTCTAAATGACAAAGTAAAAGTCATTTTTTAATCTATAAAAACCACAATATTTATTTAACCCTCCATTTCATAAACAATAATTTTACAATTTTTTATTTATTATTTTTTGTATTATTTTTTCTTTTTTTTTTTTTATTTATAATTTATTTTTTTTTTATCCATTATTTTTTTTTTATCTTCCCCAGATTTTCAATGAGAGGGTATTTTTTCATATATGATGTTTTTTTGGCAAACTAAAAAAGTCATTTTTCGGCTTACTTGTGCTTACTTATTTTCCGAATAGTAGACGTAAAAAAAAGTTTCAGGCAAATCAAAAATGTAAACCAAGAGAAGTGGTTCGGTTTGTAAAAGATCCGCCGATATGTAAAACATTTATAGTCTGTAGATAAAAACGTAAGGCAGCTGTACATATGTATGTACAATGTACATTGAACATACCTATGTCATTGGCTATGTTTTCTTTCAATTATTTCTCCAATAAAGAAAATCCAAAAGAAAGAAAATACAAAAAATAAGCATTGGCAATTTTAAAATGCTTTTTCTGCATAACAAACCTAAAATCTCTTTGCATGTAATAGTTGACAAATTGGTTTTTAATGGATTGCCCGATTTAAAAATGTTCTTCCACATTTCGATAAGTTTTAATAAACACAAAAATATGGCATTTATACTTTTACAAAATTTGTGACACAGAAACTGTTTCAAATTAAACAAAGGTACCTTAAGTCATAGCAAATTTACTCCGACACTCTAACAAAATCTTTGCAATTATTGCAAATTCACTTCTGGTATAAGTTCCTCGAAATTCTGAGCGGAGACATAAGTCTTTGGGACACTATATTTTATAGTGAGTATAAAAGATTTGTTTATAAATTTCTTATCGTATTTAGCACTCTTTTTTATTACATTTTCCATAACGTAACATAAAAGTATGGCGTAGCAAAGATAAAAAACTTTGCTAAATTATGGCAGTAGCAAGGATCAAAACCTTTGCTAACGCCATAATTCATGTCCCAATTTATGATTCTTTATATTTGCTCTTAACTGTTCGATGCATATAACAGCTATAACTGTCACTGATATTCGGTAACGGTAGCATAGTAGTTATTCTACAAGAGTGAAAAAAGGCACCAAGCGGACAATGTTATACCTTCGTTTATAACTCCATTAAAAACAAGAAAGGAAGTTTACGTCGGCTGGCCAAAGTTTATATACGCTTGCAGGTATGCCTATTTCAAATGTTGTTATACCCTTGCAGAGGTTATTGTGATTTTAGTCAGAAGTTTGCAACGCAGTGAAGGACCCGTGAACACATTTGAAAATTGCGCTTTAAAACACAGTGTTAGCCATCCAAGGATACGTTCGCCTGAAATTATTTTTTAGCAACTGCCAAGAACTCATATTTTGATGTCCTTTTTTTTAAAAAAAACTTTCCGTTAGCGCATTGGCATTAAAGCCAATTTGGGGTGTTTATAAAATGTCTAACAATTTTTCTTACCTTTTCATTGTTACAGGCATTTTGCAAATGATTAGCATTTTTTTAATTTTTTTCTTCGTAGTTATTAAAAATCTATTAGAATTAAGTAAATTCAAAAATTGGCATATTTTGACAAAAAGGGCAAAGGGATGGTTATGGAAATGTTATAAAATAACCAATTAACCCGGAAGATGTTATTGTGTAGTCTGTAATCAAACAAAAACACCTCTTAACGAGGTAAAAAAATAGTGACGACCGCACCTTCAACATACAAAAGATCTGATATCATATTTTGTGACGAAAAATAATTTTACATTCGAAAATATAATAACACTTTCTAAAATTTACTCATTCGGCCCGCTTCAGACAAATTTATAAGATTTTACCCACACGAACATTTTCTATTGTAGCGTGCCGAAAAAGTAAATTTTAGAAAGTGTTTTTATATTTTCGAATGTAAAATTATTTTTCGTCACAAAATATGATATCAGATCTTTTGTATGTTGAAGGTGCGGTCGTCACTATTTTTTTACCTCGTTAAGAGGTGTTTTTGTTTGATATCAGAAGTTTTTAAAGGGACAATTTATACCCTGGGTTTAATTTACATATTAGTATACCTCATACCATGACCAAAAGTCATCCCCATATAATTTATTATTTTTTTATTTATTTATTTATTTATTTATTTATTTATTTATTTCTTTATTTATTTACTTATTTACTTAATTACTTAATTACTTAATTACTTAATTACTTATTTATTTATTTATTTATTTATTTATTTATTTTTTATTTATTAAAGTTAATAATTGTATAATGGAACGGTTTAAAACAATTTTACCGATTCCTTGACCCTAAAATACAGTTTGGATATGCACATACAAAATGTAATGCTTCTAAGCCCGTTAGATAAATAATTGTAATTTTTTTAAAGATTAAAAAATTACTTTTTGTCATTCAATAATTGTTAAAACACTTAAAACTTAACTTTAAATCATTAAAAATTGTTAATGGACTAGTAAACGATGAGAAAACATGAATTCCATAAGGATCCGATAAGAGTGAGAGAGTAGCCCTACTTGCTGCAACGTGTTTTCATAAAAAAAAGCAGAGGCCATTTTAAAAAAAATTCGATATTTTAAAAACTAAAAATGGCTCCAACTGTTTACAAAAATCGATTGTAACTAACAATATGGCGCATATATTCATTTATAAAAAAAAAATTAAATACAAAATTTTTTAGAATCTTAATTTGTTTTTATTTTTAAGAAAATAAAAACTTATTTTTTTTAACATTTTTTTTTTAAAGAAGAGGTTTTAGAAGAATTAAATCAAAACACATGAAGTCACGCGGATTCATATAACCGGAGATAAAGATTTTCAATGAGAGGGTACTTTTTCAAATTTGTCAATTTTTGGAAAACTTTAAAAAATTCTAACTAAAAAAATAATTTTTTTTCGGACAAATCCTGATACACGTAATTGCTCATTTCCGAATAGAACATGTAAAAAAAAATTTTCAGGCAAATCAAAAATGTAAAAATTATTTTTGGCCCAAATCTATTCGGCTCGTAAATTAACGGCCCTTAGGCAACATTAATTGTTATGAGCTGGCAAAAGTGGCTATTTTCGTTTCTTAATAACTTTTAAACGTGATTTTTTACAGTAATTTAAGGAATCTCAAGGGCTATACAGTTTAAAGTTGTAAGGAAAATCGTTAGAGCCGTTTTTGAGAAAATTTAAAAAAAGCTAAGAAAAAAGTTTAAACAACTTTTCTTTTGTTAATATCTTTTTAACTATTACATTTACACAAATTGCATATAGAAGGCGTTTATAGCATTTAAAAATACCTTTCAAACGAGATGCAGCACAAGTCTGTAGCTTTAGTAGTATAGAAGTTACGGCTTTCCGAATTATAGCTATTTATAGCTGTTTTCCCGCTAAACTAGCGGGTTTTTCCAAAAGTGGTAGAACAAAAGTTTTTTATATCGATGTGATGAACGTCATATCAAATTTTCAGAACTTAAAAAACATATTTTGGACAAACTGACAAACAGAATTCAATTTTCATTTTGGGAAGAAGAAGAAAATCTTATTTTGGCTATAACTTTTGAACGGAGCGTCCGATTTTCTGATATGACCCCTCATATTAAGCGCATTTTCAGTAGCAATACAACTAACGTAGTCCGGGGGGCCAATTATCCCCACCGGCCCCAACAGATCCAAATTTCTAAATTTTCACTTTTACACTTTCACCGCTCTCCCTCCCAAACCAATTGATTTTCTTGAGGTCTTGGTATGCAATCCTTTAAGTTTTAGCAATACCTTTAATTTGGTGTATTACTCATTACGATCGAACTATCACAGCAGATTTTCATTTCTTCGTGTATATATAGTAGTCGCCTTCGCACACTCTCCTGGTGCTCTTCGTCACTACATGGACTGCCGTCCATAGTGATTGAAAAATTAATAATATAACAAGGAATTTTTGGTTGTTTCTAAAATCAAATCCGGGAAAACTCTTTTAAAACACACAAGAATAAGTTCCTTAAGAATAATTAAAATTATTATAAAGTTTTGTAACACAGTGTATATTTTTCTCGAGTTGTATGTTTATTTTCGCGTAGAGAACCGTTAAATTGACTGTAAAAAGTTGAAAGCGCCGTGGTCTATTTTACAAAGCTTTGGTTGACGAATCCTGCGTTCCGTGTATTTGCCGAAAGCACGGGTGTAGGACTGGGTATACTATACACAGGATATAAGGGAGCAAACTCATTGGTTCCAAAGGCATGGAGCTCTTCCTCGTTAATATTGCCCCGCTGCGTGTGCCGGGATTCCTCGTAATTTGGAAGAGCTAAAAAAATAAAAAACAGTTTAAAATCGATAAATTAAATATATAAACAAGGTTTTTAGAATTACTAGTTATGTGGAGTCTATTCTTATATTTATCTATTTTAAATTTAGGGGAGGTAAATATATATTGTTTAAGCCCATGAACAATCTATTCACTCCTTGTATTTTTAAAGCTATATGGTAATCGTTAAGGTAAGGTATTAAAGGCAATACACGTTCTTATCGATTAAGTGTATAAACACTTTTCATTATCTTGAAATCAATATGATTTGAGCAACTTTTAATTACATATTTCTTTATGAGTTTTCTTACGCTTGCAATATAATATACAAACACGTATTAATTAATAAATCAGCTCAGATATTTTTTAATGAAAGTTCTAGCATTGGGAATGGATGCACTGAGTTTTAGTTTTAAGTTCACACTTTCAACATAAAAACTTTTTTTTATCTATACCACGAATACAAGGGCAGGAAAGATTGCGCTGCACTTGCTTTTGGGCTAAGTTTTGACAGTATAATTAGCGATATCTGCAGATAACTGCGTACTTAGTTCTTTAAAGAATGATTTGATAAGATTGCAATCAATCATTACAGGTTCATTGGCACGTAGACTTTAGGAAGACATTTGTTCACTTTGTGATTGTAAAATCATGGTCTCACCTGAATCAGCTGGGTTGGGAGTCAGATCGTTGGGCACATTGACCAGTGCAGTCACCATGGGAAGCTCATCGGGGGGATCTCTTCTGGATTGGGGTCCTTCGTAGTGGGCACTTCGCCGTGGAGGTTGTTGAACTACAATGCCTGAAACCGCCAGTGGAATAGTTCCAATAGTAACCGGCATGACCATCAACTGCTGTTCCCGCAGACTCTTCACCAGGGCCTCCACCTCCAGTTGGTAGGCGATCTGGATGAGGTTGCTCAGTTCCACGCAAGTCGGCGGAGTGGATGGAACGGGCAGCTCGATGGTCAGGGATCGGGTGCACTGTTTCAGCACCGAGTCCCCCTTGGCTCGCGATATTATAATTCGCTCCACTCGCGAGTGTTCCGGACTGACGCTGTAGTATCTGACCAGCATTACGAGGGAAAGTCGAAGTTCGGAGACGGCCATCGCAGTGTTGTTGACCACAACCACAGTCACCGGAATCTTCTGGCCGGGGACATAGCCCGCTTGCGGCAGATTTAGCTCCAATTTGAGCGGATCCGTCTTGCAGGGACCGCAACAGAAGGTTCGGTAGCCCTCGCTGTGGGCAGCCAGCTGCGGGGGCGAGAAACAAAATGATAACACATTTTACAAATAAATCAATATCTGATCTGATCTTTTAATATATGACCGACATAAATAAATATTGTCATTGTCTGCTTTGATGAAGCTGAGTATGAACCTTTGCAGAGGCTATTATAATTTGAATGACACATTTTAATATTTACTTTTTTGTAAATCACCATATATCAAGCCGATCGGACGACAATATCCTAAAGTGGCCATCGGGAAAATCGGTTCAAATAAGCCTATGATTTTTTTATGCATCGGATGAACTATAGTTCAAGTCTATATGATATAGTT
Source organism: Drosophila prostipennis (assembly GCA_037075205.1). Lineage (NCBI taxonomy): Eukaryota > Metazoa > Arthropoda > Insecta > Diptera > Drosophilidae > Drosophila > Drosophila prostipennis. Next base: position 180 of record JBAMCJ010007772.1, on the reverse strand, counting down.
ACCACTTGAACATTAGGGTCAGTATATTTAACTTTCATAAATTATTATTGCCATCATATATTAAAAAAAAAGCCAATTAAATAAAAATAAGAAATACCCAAGTACAAGAAATATAAATAATATACACCTCATTATTTAAATAATAAGAATATTCCAATTGAAATAACTAGTTTGCTGTAA
>JBAMCJ010007764.1:0-112493 GCA_037075205.1 Drosophila prostipennis | reverse complement strand
ACTTGGAAACCGTATGAAAACTTAAAGATAATAAATCACGTTATCTAAAAACCTTATCATAAATCAATATAATTTTTTTCTAATCCGATTTTTTTATTTTATTAATTTGTATGGTTTTTAGACCATTTATTTAACCCCTAATTTAAAATTACAAGTATTTTTAATTTTGACAGAAATATTTTTAGTTTTATATTATATTCATTTACTAATTTACCCCTAATGAATTGTTATAAAAGTTTTATTTTTTAAATCATGTGATTATATTATATGATCACATAGTTAAAGATAACTTGTCTGAAGAATGAAAAATATAAAAAAAACATTTAAAATTTACCCAATTTCACTAGTTTCCCTTCACCACTGTGCAGAGTCGGCGGATTCGTCGTCATGGTCGTGCCTTTCAGTTCGAAACGTGATCGATAGACGGACTACCAGTCCGTCGAGAACTGCAAATTGGCCTCTCGCCGTTTGCCGTTTGCTGTTGCCAAATGTTTGGTCTTAGTCAAATTATGTTCTTTGGCCCGTTTGATAATGAAACTGCAAATTGAAGCCGGGTTTTCTGGCTCCGGGACTGGCCCTCTTCGGCCCCTCAAATTGTTTGCTCACACCGTCCCCGAGCAACACTAATGATTACGTGTTATCGTGTTGTAATTTTACACAGGGCCCTAATGATGAGTCTCGGATCGGATCGTATGGGTTAGTATAGGATAGCCTAGGATAGGAAGGGCGATCTGCTCAGCCGCCACTTCACATCCATCTCCATCTGCGAGCGATCGGATCGAATCGATCTGGCTCCGGGTTAGACACTAACTGGGCTCATCATGGAGCGTTAACAAGCTCATTTTTCTAAACTTGACGTGCTGAGTCCACCAGCCATCCAACTAGAGATCCACTTAGGCAAAAGATCTTTGCAGATTATCGGACACAGCGAGTTGGCCAATTTACTTGGCCACTTTCGGAGGTTCCCAACGGTGAACGGTGGGATCATAAATTGTTTATAATGGCATTGAGTGCGTTATGTCCTGGCACTTGGCCAAAACCGATATATAATGGGTTTAATATGGGTAATATGCAAAGTATGTAAGCAGAGAAGAATTTCATTTCAACAGATTAAAGATTGATTGCTTGACATGATTTAATTTGTATGGAATTACCTGATCCTAACTAAATTTTTAGAAATTATCCTCTCACTATAAACTTAGTATTCAGTAAATAAAATCAAGGTAATGTTTTGATAATTTATTTGTATTAAATATAATATTAATCTTACTATCTTAACCCTACTATACTATAAAGCTATTATTTTATTTTTATTTTATTTGCAGAATTATCATTTGAGAAATACTCATCTACCGATTTCCCGAAAAGTATGCAACATAAAGTACAACGATTTAAATCGGATTTTATGGCGTGCCCAGATTGGAATCTATATAACCATAATTATGGACAAAACGATCCCACAAACAAACACCCACGACAAATTTAGATGGGCTGACATAAGCGGCATTGATTTCATATGGGCCACAATAGTAAACAGAGTTTCATTGAATGCCGGCCAAAGACAAAACGCTTTCCAGCTAAATCAGATGGATATAAGGAGAGGAGGGCGCGAAGATCTTGGGGAGCATATTAAATTGAATTTTTATGTTCTCACAGGCCGGGAAAATCATGTGCCAGGCCATAAAAGTCAAGGATCGCCGCGGTTCAGAACTGCAGTGCAGTTCGGATCCGTCGAGTGTGTGGGTTAATAAATAGCCCCAGAAGCAGTGCGGCACAGGGGCAGAAGCGGGTTAAGAGCGGCCCGGATCTCTGGATGGTGCGCTAAATTATGGTTATTTAAATAAACAGCACACGATTTGATTTGGCGGCCCAAAAGTGTTGCCAGCGCGCCTCCGAAATTGGAAGAGCGACGCGTCGACGTCTGGAAATTATGTTGTAGTTGGGCTCGATCAGGATAGTTGCTGTTGCTCCGCTGCTCCGATGATGATGATGGCGGCGATAATGATGATGATGCTCCGGTAGACGGAAAGGGGGTTGTGCCATCAACTCTTGATTGAGTAACGCCCCAGAACTGGCGTCTAATTACGAGTTCCAGGAGTTGGCGGCCTGGCAGCCCCGATCTCAGCAGCATCATTAGCTGATGTGCGGTATTGACCCGGCCTAATCGGCGATAAGACTCGTGATAAGCAAACACGCATAAAGCCAAATGTGCTTGGATGCTTCACAGGCACACAGTAAGCTTTTGCCAAAAAAAATAATACTAATCATTTCGGAATTTGATTTTATTCAAAATGGTTTTTTCTTATATTTCCGTATTTTTTGTTTAAGAGGGTTTTAGGAACCCTACGATTTTATTTTATAATTATATATATATATTTTTTGTATAATTTTAAAACAGACAGATTTCAAAGCAAATTTGTATGGTTTGAATTACGCAAAGGAATACAAAATAATACACATTATATTTCTTTAGATTGAAAGTTTACCATTTCCACAAGTTAAGATCGCAAGGAAGATATATAAATCAGATCAAAATCTCAGATACAAAATCTAGTTAAAACTAAAATATTTTATACTAAAACAAATAAATTTTTCTGCGTGTGGCTGTTGGTGTGACCTTTTGCCCACTGCTGAACTGTTCTGCTCTCTTCTTAAAAACAAAGGGAACTGACCAACGCGTCCAGCGATTCTCGTTGGCGTTGCGGTGTTTTGTTTATTTTGAGGCTATAATTTAAGCGGGTAATTGCACGCTGGCGGCCAGAATTTGTAACTAAACTGCAAATTAGCAGCCAATTCCCAGGCCGATTAATAACCATAATTATTGGCTCAAGCGCTGACGAGCGAACGTCTCGAGTTTCGAGTCTCCAGTCTGGACTGCAACTCTCGATCTCCTCGCGAGGATGACGATGCGGATCTCGATGCGGAGGCTGCTGCCCTACCCGCAAATTGCACTTGGCCAAGGCCCGGGCTTTCGGCCAATTCAGCTGGCCCTCAATTGCCAATTCGTGATACACCCAGGCGCATATGGGGTGCACTCTGAAAAATTTAGTAACTAATTAATATAATTCTAGCTTTTAATATTACATTTAAATTGTTTCTTTATAAAAAAAATCTTTATTTATTTTGTTCAACTTTTGAAAAGATTTTTAAAATAGTTTAAATTTAAACATACTTATTTTTCAAATAGGACTTTGAATTTTATTAGATTTTATTTTTACAAGTTTTCTTGACAGCCTGTTAAATTTAAAGGAAGCTTTAAGCTCTGATTTCACAAACTTTTTCAAGGTGTAAACCCAACTTTAAATTTAACTAAGGGGTGAGCAAACGACCCTAAGTCTAAAAAAGTAATAAGCTTAAGTTTAATGTTTAAGTTTCAGTGTCGCTCCTGGACTTCCCCGCGCCACCCGGCAGCAATTTAAATAGTGAGCGCCTGGCTTAATTACATAAAACAGGCAACACGAGAGGCAGCCGAGTTGGGATCGGGATATATACGTATATATATTGCCTCGCCGGCGGCGCAGTCGTCAAGTCTGGATCTTGGCTCTGGACCACGACTCGACCTAAACCTGGACCTGGACCTGGGCCACTTTTGATGGACATGTGTCTAATGAACCGGCCTAATTAATGTGCATAGCTGACGCGAGAGTCCCTTCCCTTTAAGCATGCAAATGAAATGGCCTGAAAAAAAGGGAAACCGAGCGGATGGAGAGTGTTGAAAGCCTTGAGTGGGCAAATTCGGATGAAACAACAAATTACCGGCATTATACTAAAGCAGGCCGGACAAATTAATAAATGTCGATACCCAATTAAGCTGTCCGAATATAATGCAAACTATCAATTTTTGCGAGAACCCAGAACGAATAGAGACATCCACTATCCAATTATCGATGCGAATGATTAACTGCGCGAGGTCAACGGCAAAGAAACGAAGAAAAATGCGGCATCGAAAATAATTGCACGGCCATCGAGCAGAAGAACCGAAAGCGGGGAGCGAGCAGTGGATTCTGTAATATGCGCATAGGTTTCAGCACAACTCAGGAAAATCATAAATCAAAAAGAAGTTTAAGCTGTAACGGCCATTACTCATCGCCTATCGAAAGCAACATGCCTATCGATTGGTTCGGTACGATTAAAAGTTGGTATAATTATTTTTATATATTCATTTCCTTTGGAGAAACCAAAATTCTTTAGTAAAACTTATGTTAAGTAAAATTGAAATATGGTGCTCTTATTAATAAGTAAAGATTGCATGTAATTCTTTAATGTTTGTCTATTACTGGTAAGCAAAGTTTGTGGCTCAAATTTCGCGCGCACTTTTCTGATCGGTTAGTGGAAATACAGTATTTTTTAGAAATGCCATTTATTGTGCACGAAAAATACCGATTTCTGAAGCTGGTCACATAGTTTAAGGGGAAACAAGAGAGAAAGCTATAGTCGGGTGGGTGTCCCGGCTATCAGATACCCGTTACTCAGCTAAAGGGAGTGCGAGGGAGATGGAGATATAAAACTTTGATCAGGCATAACATTTTAACGAATGGTCCGATTTAAAAAATGTCTTCTACATTTCGATAAGTATTGATAATCACAACAAAACTTCATTTTGACTTTTACAAAAAATTAAAATTTTTTGAATTGTTGTAAAGCGAATGTGGGCGTGGGGCAGACGGACAGACAGACATGGCTAGATCGACTCGGCTAGTGATCCTGATCAAAAATATATATACTTTATGGGGTCCGAAACGTTTCCTTATAGCTGTTACGTACTGTTGCACGAATACAATATACCCTTTTACTCTACTAGTAACGGGTATAAAAATGGCAATCGATTAACAATAACCGCTCACAATATCATAAACAGTAGGGATGTCGAAATATTTAAAAATATCGTATCGATGATATTTTTTATTGAAACAAAAAATCAAAATGATATTTGATATATCAGAAAAAAAATATCTATATATCGGATATTTTTGATATATTTTTTTTTTTATTTTTTTTTTTTATTTTAAGCTGCATAAGCAATAACCACTAAACATTAACCCACATACGAGCTTAAATTATATTATAATAATTTTTAGTTAATATTTATTAATAAATGAAAGAAAACAATATTTTTTTTTTTTTTTGCTTTTATTTATAGTAATTAAATCAAATAAAAGTACAATGTTCTTACATATGCCGCTATTTCCCGCGCATTTGTTTAACGCGTACTACACACATATGTACATATGCATATGCGCTCTTTTATTTTTTTATCACAAATGTTGTACTTGCCAAAACCATTTTCACTTGCCGAAAAATAAATTTTAGCGGCGCTCATATGTATTAAAATTATCAAAAAATGTGCAAAAAAAAATCGATGATATCTGATAATTATTCAAAAAAAATATCACGATAAAAATATTTATTTTTTCTCAAAAAATATCGATATATTGATATTTTGATATATTTTCGACATCCCTATTAAACAGCTGATCGTGCGTTTAGTCACTAGAGAAACTAATACGCTAAAAGTCTTCAATCTGTTGAACTGAGTTCTAAGCTTTAAGCGAAAAAAATTAGAAAACGTGACTGAAAACCTCAATTTTCCAAGTTAAAGCAGAAAAACAAGTTGGCCAATATGGTCGACTCAACCCTTCCTAATCTGCAAGAGCGATTGGAGTTCCTGGAGTCTCTCATTAAGCCGCTTGGTAATAATTTTTTCGCAGATGATGTTTGCCCGATGGAAATTGCAAATCGGACCGCCAATTTCACAAGGGACGAACTGCGGCAACTGGCGCTGCTGGATGCGTATTGTGCATCCGACGAGGATGACCTCATCAAGCAGGTGGATTTTCTGACTGCCCTCAAGACCTTTAAACCAAGATTCGGGGTGCAGGAGGAGGCTCTCCGAGAGATCATGTCCAATGGATTCATCATGTTTACGAACCAGGAGCTCCCTCGCTATGAGCATTGTGAGGGATTGTCTTGCCAGTTGATCGAGGGTGATCCCAAGTCGGGACTATCCACCGTTGCTGCTCAAATGGCTCAGAAAAGTGAATTCCCCTACATCAATATCATCAAGCCGGCGGATCTGTTGGGTCAAGGCGAAGCAGACAGGAGCCAGCACATAAGGAACATTCTCAAGGACGCCTGTGTTTCCAGGCGAAGCTGCGTCATCCTCGACGATTTGGAGCGACTCCTCGACTATGGCGCCGTGGGTAAGCGCTACTCCAGAAAGATATTGCAAATGCTCATGGTTGTTCTGAGGAAACAACCGCCCAGGGGTCACGAGCTGCTCATCCTCTGCACCTCCAATCGCCGTGATGTATTGGAGGAGCTGGGCTTGCTGACTGTCTTCACTGCCGTACACCACGTGTCCAATCTCTCCAGGCCTGAACACATTATGGCCGTGATGGAAGCTTCAAAACGATTTGAGCCGGAGGAGCTGCGTCAAATTGAGGCCGCCATGGAGGGCCGGAACATCTCCATTGGCATCAAGCGGCTGCTGGACCTGATTACCTGGGTGAATCCCCTAAAGCCGGATCGCCGGGCTGCCAAGTTCCTGGAAAAAATTGGCGAGGCAATAGGCTGAGAAGATCACAGAGCCTCCCCCCCCCCCCCCCCCCACCACCACCACCAAACAATTCGTCATACAAAAAATTAAATTGCGGCCGGTATTCCATTTCTGTAATACTGTAATGACGTGCAAACTCGAATCTGGCTGTGTATTGGCAGTTACTATGGTAACCATTCCCATTAACACCCCCCCCATGGACCCCCCCTGTATTTCACTCTCGTTTTTCATTATCTTTATTTTTATGGTATTGGAACTGTTATTATAGCGTCATCTGCAGCAGATCGTAGACGCGATCGACCTGGAAATATAAACATGTAAATTGTCTTCTTCTTCTCGATCGGTTTGTTTACGTTTGAAAGTCGACAGTAGGGATGTCGAAAATATATGAAAATATCGATATTTTTGGCCCGAAATATCGAACATCGATATTATTTGTAGATGATATTTTGGTCCTTCACTCCTAAAACTTTAGTTGCATCTGAAAGATTGACCTTTGCCATAAAATGCGTGGCTTGCGATGCCCGCAGTTGTAGGACGGACCAGCATATATGTATGTCGAATTAGTCGAACACACACACAATCGATGAGCTGCCCAGTGCAAATTACTCACACAAATATAAAACAAAGTGTCATCGTATGTGTGTGCCGACCGCTGATTTAAATTCATTCAAAATATTTTAATATTTAGCGCGCTCTTGAGTTCAAATAACCGTTTCGCAATGTCGTAGCAGGCAGCTTTTGCTGGCATGCACAGTGAATACAAACACACAGCGCCAGGGCTGCATTAAAACAGCTGATGATTGATGAGTCAATTTCGGGAGTGTTGTTAAATTCAGCTGAAAAATCTTAGTTTTATATCTGGAAAATGTCTGTTGAAATGAGGGTGATGAGGGCGATCAAATGTCCCACGGATGAACTGTCGCTGACGAACAAGGCAATTGTGAATGCGTCCGATTTCACGGAGGAGGTCAAGTGAGTGTGCTCGGTGTCTTGTTCTTCTCCACTGACTACGTGGGCGTCTCTTTTCACGCTTTCCACTAATAACCCCACCAATTCCCCCCAGATATGCGGACATCTCGCCGGGACCGGGGCTGCATTTCATCTTTGCGCTGGAGAAGATCAGCGGGGCGGAACTGACGCTCGGCCACGTCGGATTCTCGCTCGTCCAGCGGAAGTGGGCCACGCTCTCCATCAACCAGGAAATCGACGTGCGACCCTACCGATTCGACGCCAGCGCCGATATCATCACACTCGTGTCCTTCGAGACGGACTTCCTGCAGAAGAAGACCACCACGCAGGAGCCCTACGACTCGGACGAGATGGCCAAGGAGTTCCTCATGCAGTTCGCCGGCATGCCCCTGACCGTCGGACAAACCCTGGTCTTCCAGGTAGGGCATAGGGATAACTATTTTTAATAGGCTTCTAGAAGCAAATTTGTTGAAACAGGATATGAATTTAATATGATATAATATTGTATAAAAATATGCTAGGTCCTTTAGTTGGTTAGTCCTTCAAAATAGGATGTTATTTAACAAAAACATTTAGATAATATGCTTTACTTATTCGCTCGTCAACTATATCTGACAATCCCCCAAAAACCATCAATTTGGGGTATATCTTAAAGTATATCCGTACTCATAGCTGCACCTTCTTTATTATTTTACCAGTTTATATTTTGATATTAAGTAACTTAGTCATTTTTATGACGAAATTACATTCGAAAACTCAAAATAACTTGAAGTAATTATCACTAGTTACCTGTTATTATACCCGTTACTCGTCGAGTAAAAGGGTATATTCTATTCGTGCCAAAGTATGTAACAGGGAGAAGGAAGCGTTTCCGTTTGTTATATGTAATTCCCCTTTTGTAGATTGAATGGATGCTGATTCATATATTCTGCTTTAAACAATGACTTTATTGACACAATGATGCAAACTTCTGCGTTGTACCTTTTCACAAGTTTAATTGCATATTCATTTGATGACCCGCGTTGTATAATGTGAGCGCTGTGCACGCTGAGAAAGCAATTGGCTTTCTGCCATAAATGTTTTTTAATAGTCTTTTAAACCTGCATAATACTATATTATATTAGGTACCTATTATTAGAACGTAAAAGCATATTTTTTACCAAGTAAAAATATTATTTTATTTTGCTGCTCCTCCAAGTTATTTGAGGCGATTTGTACTTTCAGGCGAATTTTAATTTTTACTAATATATGCCTTTCAGTTCAAAGACAAGAAATTCCTCGGCCTCGCTGTGAAAACCCTGGAGGCAGTGGATCCCCGAACAGTGGGAGACGCTCTGCCGAAGACCCGGAACGTTCGGTTCGGTCGCATCCTCGGCAACACGGTGGTGCAGTTCGAGAAGGCCGAGAACTCCGTGCTCAATCTGCAGGGTCGCTCCAAGGGTAAGATTGTTCGCCAGTCGATCATAAATCCGGACTGGGACTTTGGTAAGATGGGCATTGGTGGCCTGGATAAGGAGTTCAATGCGATTTTCAGACGCGCCTTCGCCTCTCGCGTTTTCCCGCCCGAGTTGGTCGAGCAGCTCGGCATCAAACACGTGAAGGGTATCCTCCTGTATGGACCACCTGGCACGGGTAAAACCCTGATGGCCCGGCAAATCGGAACCATGCTGAATGCCCGCGAGCCCAAGATTGTGAATGGACCGCAGATCCTGGACAAGTACGTGGGCGAATCGGAGGCCAATATCCGGCGATTGTTCGCCGAGGCCGAGGAGGAGGAGAAGCGCCTGGGACCGAACAGTGGACTGCACATCATCATCTTCGACGAGATCGATGCCATTTGCAAGGCCCGTGGCTCGGTGGCCGGCAACAGCGGGGTCCACGACACGGTCGTCAATCAACTGCTGGCCAAGATCGACGGCGTGGAGCAGCTGAACAATATCCTGGTGATAGGAATGACCAACAGGCGGGACATGATCGATGAGGCGCTGCTGCGACCCGGCCGCTTGGAAGTGCAAATGGAGATCAGCCTGCCCAACGAGCAGGGACGTGTTCAGATCCTCAACATTCATACGAAACGGATGCGGGACTTCAACAAGATAGCTAGCGATGTGGACAACAATGAGATTGCGGCCAGGACAAAGAACTTCAGTGGCGCAGAGCTGGAGGGATTGGTTAGAGCGGCCCAATCCACGGCCATGAACCGCCTAATTAAGGCGGATTCCAAGGTAGGGTTTCTAATAGTTTCGAATAATTAAGGTTACAAAAAGTTAGAATACGGTGTATGTCTTTTTGCGCGATCGAATCAAAGCGTTATATTATTTCAAAAAAATACTAAACCGGTTTTTTATTAGGTTTACTTATTTATTTCAGTTTGTTCTACTTTGGTATCGGTTTCGGTTCTCGCGTTTGAATAATTTCGGTTACGGTAAGCTAAGGAATCATTCCAAAAGACGGTTACTATTCGGTCGGATACGGAGTTAAATTGTTAAATTATTAGAAAAAACGATTATCGATCTATGTATATTCCTTATTCCTCGGATTCAATAACTAATGTCAACATTTTTTAACTCCTAGGTTCATGTGGATCCTGAGGCTATGGAGAAGTTGCGAGTAACCCGCGCCGATTTTGTACACGCCTTGGATAACGACATCAAGCCCGCCTTTGGAGCCGCACAGGAAATGTTGGAGAATCTACTGGCACGCGGAATTATAAACTGGGGTCCCCCGGTCACTGGACTTCTGGAGGACGGCATGCTGTCCGTGCAGCAGGCGAAGGCCACCGAGAGCTCCGGACTGGTGTCCGTTCTCATCGAGGGAGCCCCCAACTCTGGCAAATCAGCGCTGGCCGCTAATCTGGCCAAGATGAGCGATTTCCCGTTTGTCAAGGTCTGCTCCCCAGAGGATATGGTGGGGTTCACGGAGTCCGCCAAGTGCCTGCACATCCGCAAGATCTTCGACGACGCCTACCGCTCTACGTTGAGCTGCATTGTGGTGGACAATGTGGAGAGATTGTTGGACTACGGGCCCATCGGACCCAGGTACTCCAATCTCACGCTGCAGGCCCTTCTGGTGCTGCTGAAGAAACAACCGCCCAAGGGCCGAAAACTGCTGATCCTGTGCACTTCCAGCCGGCGAGATGTTCTCGAAGAGATGGAAATGCTACCGGCTTTTACGTCCGTACTGCACGTGTCCAATCTCTCAACCGCGGAGCATGTGCTCGCTGTGCTGGATGACTCGGATTTTTTCAGTTCCGAGGAGCTGCAGAATATTGCCAGGAATATGGCCGGCAAGCGGGTGTGCATCGGCATCAAGAAGCTGCTGGCCCTCATCGACATGATCCGTCAATCGGAACCCCACCAGCGGGTTATCAAGTTCCTCAGCAAAATGGAGGAGGAGGGCGGACTGGATATGGTCGCCAGATCGAACTAGCTAGCGCCCACCGCCGAGCTGCGGCTATCCATTGTGGAGTTGAACGACGCCTTTTAATTAATTTACATTCCATTTCCAAATATCTAGGGTGGGTCGATTTGATTGATGAGAAATTAGAGGGCGGATACCTCATTTCCATGAGGAAACTTAGTAATATTATTTATGTTGTTCTTATTTCCAGGATCAAATACCTCTCTTTGCTCAACGTATTTCATGACTCCTTCGCAGACTAATTATTTCTCCAAAATGGTTTTCTATCTAATTTTCAGTAATGAGACTGGATAAAATTCTATACTCCCAGGGAACTTTTGAATTGATTGGTTTCAAACTTATTTTACTGAATCGTGGATTGACTAAAGTATGGTATGAAGTCAATCAATTGTATTGTTTTTCCGCGAGTGTCTAATTTTATTTCGATTGCTTTTGCCAAATTTGTTCATAAATTTTTAACAAGATTAAGTGGCTATGATGGAATATCATATGAATTTAATAAAATATTTCGTCCGAACAATTCTTCCAAACAAATCGACCCACCCTAGATAATCTGTCTTAATAATATGTACGAATATGTTTTTCAGCTTTGAAATAAGAATCACAATGGGAGAAGATTTAGCTGGAGTTCCGTCTTCAATACAGATAGCAGAGGTGTATGCTTTGTTCTAACGTTTTATTTAAGCGTGGACTATTTCACATATGTTTTACTATAACTGAATAAACCGCATAACCTTTTCGTAACTGAAGACCAATTTGTAATATATAATCAGATAATTTTATAATTTTGAACTTTAAAGGAACCAACGAACTTATAAAACTCGCATTAGCGATTATGAATGAATTAAGTATTTTTTACATGACTACTGCAATATGTACGCACATATTTACATTTACAAATTTATACGAAAAATATGTATTTTATTGTTTTTGTTTTTAAGTGACTTGCATTTACCATGCTAATGGAAACAAAGAACGACTTAAAAAATATGAACTGAAAAATGTAAAATAAAACAAAAACAGAAGCCAGTAGAAATTATTGCCAACAATTAATAGCATACTTACAAGAGAAAACATGTTTGATTCCGAACCAAAATGTGTATGTAAAGTGTAACAAATCGTTGTATTTCGAGTTGTGTTAAAGTGAACAGCACAGTTTGATACAAACAAACTAAGAATCCCAAACAATTTTAAAACAAATTTAATATGTCAATAAATGTTTTTTACATGACAAAAGAAGATCACTTTAGGTTTCAAAACTAGCTTAAGAAGGTTTATGTCTCGACTCAGAATTGTGGAATCTGATCAAAGCTATTTTTAAATCAAGATCCACTAAACCCCAAAATACGAGAAATTGTGGATTACTTGTAAATGCCATTTCATGAATAAATGGGGTGTATTTCAATAAAATACTACCGAACACAATGATGTATTTAACCCAGTAATTACAAATAAATGGAGTTGACCAAAATAATATAATACTTCAACTTTTTTTATAATCTCGTTGAAATTGGAAGAATTGTTCCAACAAAAGTTTTATTTGTTTTATTTTTATTTTTTAGGACTTAAATGGGTAATTATTTTAATAAAAATCGGTATTTTTCATTGTTTAAACTCAGATTTATTATATATTTACTCTTATTTTATGATCTGCATAATTTGAGAAATTTGTTATAAATATTCTTGAGAAGCTTCCTTACTCTTACTCACCTTATTATCAATAGTGGTTGTCCTAATTTTTTCTCGACTTAAATAAAAATCTTTGAAAAATCCCATTAATTTGAATATTGTTTATGCTAGACATTCGCTGCCAGACAGAGACAGCTGTCCGCTTAGAAGGCGTCAAGTGGTTATCACTGCCCGCCGTTACCATATGCATATATATATTCCATCGAATCGATCAGCTGTTGACTTGACGCCGGAACCCAATCGGAGTAGTGCCGAGGTGCTGACCACAACCAGTCGCTCTAATATGCAATTTGAATAAATGATTTATAATGAAAACACTTTGGCCGCGCGTCGTCTGCGTATACGTAATGTGGAGTGGAGCACTGCTCGGTAATTGATATATGGCGCTAATTGCGCTCGACGCCCATTTGTGGTCCAGTCCAGCTTTATCAGCGTCGTCTGAGGAATCCTGGGTAGCCATGCCATAGACCGTAGCCCATAGCCAGTAGCCACTAGCCAGTAGTAACTACCAAAGCCATGGCCATGTCGCGACGGTGTCAGCTGCGAGCCAGCGCCGCTTATTAACTAATTAAAGCTGCATATTTCTTGAGATCTGAAAATTGATTTGCATTGCCAATTGCCCCTGGAATTGCTAAGCCCGCAATCACGGTCGGAGAGGGAAATTCTGGACATGATGTTTTCGAAAGATTTTCGCAACATGTAAAGTGTACATTGGAAATGTCACTACTATTAAATAATCAACAGCATCTAGGTATTTAAAATTTAAATACTTAAATACTTTTTATAGATCAAGGAACATTTTTATGATACCACAAGTCAACTTGTAACTTTTAAATGGGAGATAAATACCCATTTCAAATTATTCATTGCATTTGACTTGACAATGTTCTTGAAAATATAATTTTAAAATCATTTAGGCAATTCAATGAACTTCAGTTAAAACAATAAAACGAAAACGAAACCTCACCTGGATTATGACCGAGTTAAGACCCTTTCCACAATTACCCTGAAGTGCGTCCGAATCGGAGGAAAAGCCACCCGGCAATCGATGGGTAATTATATTTATTAGGGCCCGGCAAACGCGTCATCGGCGGTCGCTCACGTATGCACAAATTTTCATGACGAAAGTCCAGTCGGACAAAGTTCAGTGACCGGGCCAAAAATCAAAGCTGCGGTGCCTGCGAGGAGCCAAAATTAAAACCGAAACGGATTTTCATTCACCGTATGTAAAAATAAATGCGAAACTTTTACAAATTCGTATTTTTGTTATTATTAATTGAAGTCAACAGCGCCGCACGCCGCACTCTCTTCACTTGTCCAAAACGGAGTCTCCGGCTCACAGTGCTTCATGATTAATTATTTCGATTTTCTCAATCTGGTTTATTAGGGTACGAAAAAAAAGTAATTCTACAGCCCTAATGCTGATAATTATTATTATTATTATAATTAAAACATTTTATATATATTATATTACAATACCAAATGTGTAAATAATACTTTTGAGTATGCAATTTAACATTGAAATATTTATATTATTTTAAATGTAAAATTATTTTAAATAATTTACTATTCTAACACTTTTGACATTTCTAAAACAAAATAATTGAAATTGGCATTTTTTAACCTTCAATTTCGTCTGCCCGGATTTATAAGAGTAATGAAAACTTTATGAGTGAAATAAGCCGCTTTTTTTGAACCTATCTGCATTGTAATTTTATTTCGCCAAAATCTGATATTTTTCTTATAAGGTTACTTGGTTGGTTTTTAGTAAAAATTATTGTGCTTGTATGTAGGGCAATAATTTTTTAACAGGGATGTATTTATTGGTTTTTAGTCCAATTTTTTGGACTTTGAAACACTGTGCGCCGCAGTCGCGCCCCTTGTAAACTTTGAAACCGGCCTGACTTCGTTGTTTTTGTTGCTGCTTAAAAGCGCAAACGCCGGCAGCGAAGGTTCGATTTCACTTTCGCACGCTGTCCCCTCCCCCTTTCGCCCACCTCCCCCTTTCGCACACCCTCCCCCTTCTCCCAAGGAGCGGGCGCATCTGGGGTGTCATGTTTTGAGCTCTTTACGAGCGAACGCCGCTCTCACCTGCTTTCTTCCAAGCGGAGCTTGTGCTTTTGCTCTCGGATCTTCGATCTCCAATCCGTTTAATCGCTCGCTCCAAGAGAAATTATTATAATCGATTTAGCGCCATTTTCCAGTGGTTTCAACCAGTCGATTCTTTCGGATCATCCAGGGTATCCACAATTATTTCGGTGCCACATGCAAATCTCACGGTAAATTGTCAACTAGTCATACATGCACTGAAATAAAAGTACTGCTATAAACAAAATAAGTAACTTGCTATAAAAGTCTTAAATAGGGATTATTTCGGATTTTTATTTATAAAAGTTTAAAATGTTGCCTTTGGATTTGGACATTTGGATGGATCAACGAGGTGACAATTTCTTGCTATATTTGTGATCTATATGTTGCATCTTCTCAAGTTGTTTAAAAATGTTTATTCATGTCGTATCTTTAAAAAATTACCAACATTTTTTCCAAGTGTATATTTTGGCATATATAAACATACATACATATGTATATCTGTGGCAGCAGTCCGGGAAAATGTAAAGCGAATACAAAAGCAAACATCATGCAAAATCTTCCTGCATTACACAAACGCGGAAGATTTTCCTCGTACTCGCACATTTCTTGGATTTTCCAGAGCTCAACTGCATTTTCATGGCATTTCCATTGATGTTTTTCAGCCATCGTTTGTGTGTGTGTGTGCTAGCATGCGAAACTAGCAGTTAAATTAGCAGTTTTTGCCGCTGCCTAAGCTACAATTTTACACTGCGACTCTTTTGGGCTTTTTCTTGGCTTTGGTTTCGGATTCGCTTTTCGGTTGATTCGCCTCTTGTTTTTTATTTTCCTCTTTGCAATTTATAATTGAGTTGCAATTTGGCAGGCAACTATTTGTGGAATGCAAAGGGGGCCCGGGGGTGGACTTTTTCGCGGAACTTGCATGCGTATTAGTCATCAACTGACTGGGGGAAAAAACATGAAAAATAATCACATTGGCAAAAATATTTGGCAATAAAAATGAGGAATAACCCTACAAATCTCAGTTATTTGTGTAGTTCTTTTTTTGACGAATTTTTCCTAATAATTACTGATTATTTAATTCTTAAAGGAAAAATTCTTAAAGAATAAATTTTAATTTTAATTTTAAAAAATTAGGGCAGATAATTAAATTTACAACATCTAAATAACAGACATTTTTATACTTTCAAAATATACAACAAAATTCTTTATCTTAAACTATTCTTTATAAATAACATTAGGTTGTCCCATAAATGGAAAATATCCGATTTTATTTTATCAACCCCTCTAGCAGCCAAGGGTTAAACATAAAAAGTGTATTAATATGCCATTTATAGCCTAAACAGAAGATACAACCCCCGATATTACACACAAACAGGTAACAAAAAAAAAGCGCCGATCAAAGAAGGCACAAATCAAAACGCAGAATCAGAACCAGAAATCCAGGGCAAAAAGCTCAAAACTCGAAATCTGAAATCTGTGAAAATGTTGCCGCACGCGATCGAGACATTCGGATTCGCATTTCATTTTATTCCATTTCGATTCATTGATACCGAGGTCCAGAAAAACGGGAACAAAAAAGAACGGCCCAGTTCCAAATTAAATAATACGAGCTCTCGGCTGCCTTGCTCCTTATTATTATTATATTGTATTCCACCCTTTTTTTGCGTGCTGCGTTTTTTGTGTGTGTTCCATTTTCTTAGGAATTCCCGGCAGCCTCATCCGCACATCCCGTGTCGCACGATCAATCAGAATTTCAGACCTCCACTCCTCTGATTTCGATCTGAATTTGGATCGCTATCGGGCCACGTTGCGATCACTTTCCTTTTCCGAGACAGCTGAATCCTTTTCGGGGGGCGGCACGTGCCTAGAACTCGCGATTTCTTCACTTTCCTCGGTTACTCAGGTTGCCTGCATTCCTTTTTTACCCTTTTAACCCTTCGAGCTCTTAAATTGGAACGCCCACAAGTCATAATGGCGCACTTAAACGCCACACGGATATGTATTTCATTGAATCTGATTGAACCATTAGTTGGTTTTTCATATTTTCAAACTTGGTTTAAGTTTAATACTGTTTCCTACGATTATTACAAGATTAATCGGATTTTCAGAAAGTTATTTCTTTTAATCTTTGGATGTATATTTCGATTACTTTTCCTTTTCAAGGATTCAGCTGCCCCTTTTAAGGGGTTAAGGGGGTGGCACATGCTTTCTTCACTTTCGTCGGCTGCTCGGGTTACCTGAATACACCTTTAACCCCTTTTGTTGAGTGCCACGCCCCAAGTCATTAGGGCGCACACTTACGGCAGGCGGATATTGATTTCCTCGGGTTATTCGACGGCACTATTCAGCGCTTTCCAATGCGACGATGATGACATCTGTGTGTGCCCATTGTGTTTCACTTTTCATCAAACTTATATTAATAAGTTGCGCGAGGGGCCATAATTAAAGCGAATTCGATATTTCCGGCCGGAGGAAAGACATTTGGTTCACTGAACCCAATAAAAATCCTTGAACTCTCGTCGCCAGACGAAATACAAATATTTCTATACATATGTATTGCCAATAATCTATTTCAAACAAAGACCATCAAACCCCAAATATGAAAAAACTAAGTTAGAGCAGCGTCTGCTGCCCTTTTGGCGGCACCCTCACAAAATTATTGACCAGAGTTCCATCCATCACGGGCTGGAAAAAAAGCAGAAACCCACACAGTAAGAAATTAAACCAAAGTTGGCATTATTTCGGATTTCTATCTTTCTATTTCTATAATTCCTTTTCATCGGAGATTATTGTAATTTTTCATTTCTGTAAAATAATGTCTACATTTTTAGAAACAATGTTACTAGACACTTCAAAATAGTATACAAATTGTTATTAAGATTTATGTGGGGCTGAAAATAAAAAACGCTTTTTTCTCCGTGCTGAAAAAGAACAAGCAGCCCGACTTTGAGTTGGACTTGTCCGTCTCATCGGATGCGAGATGCTACCAAAATATTTCTGCTAGAAGGGAGAGGACTTCTGTGCGGCTTGTCGACGGGGTTTTTGCTTCTGCTCGGTCGACCCTCCGCTCTCACACACATATTTCATTCTAATCAACATGCTGCAAAACATATAATTCGAATTTTTGATATTTCGCCCGGACCATTTTGCCGAGAAAATTGCATTTAAACGCCTATTATGCGCTTTTTATTTGCAACCCATACTTTTCTGCCCGAATGCTCCGGCCGAGTCAGTCATGCACAAATACAAATCATTGTATAAGAGCATATACTTTGGCTAGGAAGGGTACACTGTGTGTGTGAAAGTGGTTTCGTTTGGGGACTGGAACTCCGGCAAACTCTGTCAGCTAGTTGGCTTCCTGCTTTTTGGGGAGTAGAGTTAATTAACCGAAATTGTAATGTCGTAAAATCGTTAGCAAATAAAATAAATTGCGCTCAATTACACCAGTGACATCCAAGGCGCAATCGCGGCGCTGGTGATTGACCTCTTTCAATGCGACATTCTTGGCTCGAAAACAACACACGGCTCTTCGGTTCGGTCAGATAATGAACTCTATATGTACGATTTTACACATATACATATAGTATACCCGTTCAGCCCCGATTCTCTGATTCCGATTTCGACTCCGACTCCAGCGACAATCGGCTATGCGCCATGCACTTAATCAAAAAGTACGACAAAATCAAGAGTAAACAAAACTGCAGCGCAGAACTCGACTTGAGAACCGGCAGCGATTCGCAGCGAACTTCACCCGGGTGCAATGAACACATGATCCGGCCACAAAACAAAAATTTAAATCTCATTCACTCACTTTATGGGTTACAATGCACTGGAAAAATAGTGACCTCTCGTTGTAAAATCGGTTTTGTGGCTGGGATCGAAGCAAAATGTATGGGTAACTACCTACTAACCTACACACAAAAAAAAGCATGTCGCCGTAATATCGATATGAGCATGTAAATTTCTGGTTATGCAATACGCATATCGTTTTAACATGAAATACTCATTTCGAGCATATCGAATTTACGGGGCCACATATCAAGTTAAAATAGATATTACATAATGTAAAACTGATCTACGTTTTTAATCGATTTTTTTTTGCAGTTACAAAACTAAACTTTTAGATTATTGAATTTAAAAACAATTTATAAAGCAACCATAGCTTCGTCTGTCAAACCTTTCGAACCATTGTACCCCTTTGTTTCCGTTTTTCTATCATTATTATTTGTCCTTTCGGCCTGAACACATCCAAATTTGTTGTGTAGTCTCAAATTATTTCTTTTTGTTCGGTTCAAAGTGAGTAGAAAAAGATAAAAATTTATAACAAAAATATGTATAAAACTTCGGAATGGTTTTCTATTTTCTTTAGAAACTTTACGGATTAATCATGTGTTGCGGACCTTTGCTGTGGACCCTGCTGTGGGCCATGCGGACCGTGCTGTGGACCCTGCGGCGGAGGATGTGGTCCCTGCTTTGGACCCAATGTCTGCGGACCATGCTATGCCTGTGGACCCTGTGGCGGCTGCTACTGTGGATATCCTTGCTGTTAGAGTCGGCTGGTTGGGGATCCCCTAGAAGGCTTGACGGAACGACGTAGATCAGAACGATGAAGCTATAAATACCACTCTTACTCCATCCAGAAAACGGGAAAATATTCATCTAATATTCGTGAACCACAAAAAAATAATTTGAGACAAAATACAAAAGAAAAATTTTAAAATGGGTTGCCTTTTATTTAATGACGTGTATAAATAAGTCTATATATTTCTTAGAAAATTAATTACATTAAATTGTAAATTTGTGTTAAAATTGAATACTTTTTCGCATTGCTGTGATTATTTATGATCCTTCAGCTGAGATGATCAGTTGTCAATTCTTGTGCACTTTGCATACCCAAAACATTCGAGTTGAGCTGGATTTAGAACCGAAATACAGATGTCTAAAGCGACCCGAATAAGAATCGATCGCAGTCTTCTAATGCGATGCGGTTGACCTTGACGTTTCGCCGAGAGTTTATTGTCCTTTCAATAGAACACGCTAAATAAAGCTCATTTTGGTAGTACATACATATTTAGCTCGCACACACAGGCGTGCATATTTTTATACACTGTTTTTTTTTTGTATATTTACTGCACTAATTCTGCGACGAACTAGTTTCGAGAAGGCGGATTCCGATTCCGATTCCTGAATTCCGAGCAATATTAACCAACGGCGAGAAGAGGCGAAAAGAGTCAACAAAGTGCATATAAAAAATGTATTTAAATTTACCCGACTGCCGGCTCCAGTTGCTGCCGATCCCCCCTCCCCGTTGGCCCCCCCTTTTTGGACATATTTTTTCCCAATCCAACTCCAGCCAATCCGAACCCATCATCAGCTGACTGGATCTACGCGCGCGCCTGTTTAATTGCATCGTTTTTATTTGTGCGACTTTATGCAAATTAAACGAGTTCCCTGCCAAAATATTGCTGGTCGCGTTGATTTGCTGCTGCTGTGTTTGCCTTTAATTATTTATTTGTATGTTGTGTGTTCGCAGAGTCAGTCGGTGTAAGTAGTTTGGCTAGTCGAGGCGCTTTGTTTTGGCTGGCCAAACTAAGGTAGAAAACCTAAATATAAACCCAAACTTAAACCAAACATGTTTCATGTTTTTTGGGCGTTTGCCACTTGAGGGGAATTTTCTATGTGTGCGCTTGCTGGCTGTTATTATTGATTAGCTAAATTGCCGATAATTAGTTTGACTTTGAACTTGATTTAGAGCTTGTTTGAAGCCCGACCAGCCAATGTGTCAATAGGCGTCCGTTTTGGGGTTCATATCATCGCCGGGCGATCGGGGCAAAGAACGAAAACGAAGCCCACTATCACGTGTCGGGCATCGAATGTCGGTTTGGGAACCTAACGCAGTCAATCAAATAAGATTTAGGTTCGTTAGCTTCTGTCAAGTCATTGTCGGGGTAAAACATTCGCATTAAATCAAGTTTAGAGCCATTTGTGTCATCCCTTGTAGTGTTCCTAAAAAGATAAAGGCTTATTGGAATTTACGAAATAAAATGCAATTAAATCTAAGAAATTGCTCATAATCTCCCAATTTTAAATACACTTAAATCCGATGTTTAATAGATGAATCTTCTAGGTGAATAAAATTTTGAATTTCGCTTTCCAATTGATTCTTTTGGGTACAATTGAAATTCATCTCACACAATCACCCCAATCTCCTGCTCTTGTTATCCAATTTCCAGCCCCTTTTTCCAGCGGGTAACTGGCACTGAGTTTCCCCATTCATGCCCTAATTGCAGTACCCGGCGGATCAGCTCAGAGCATTTCATGATCATGACTAAGGTCAGATTCATAAAAACCGCATAAACTAGACCCAATTTAGTTGACAAACACACACGAAAAACGCTGCGCGAAGAAATTAAAAGCGAAATGGAATTGTTTGTGCAAAAGCCGCCACAATTCGCAGGTGAGGGGTAGCCAGGTGTTGAGGGTGCCGCATTTGCATAGACATTTGCACGTCGAGGTTTGCGGTTTTGGGTGTCCAGAGGCGTATCGGGTGGATGATAGAGGCCCCCTACACTGGGGGAAATGTGAACAGCTTTTTGCGAAATTTTAGGATTCTTTTAAATGGCAAGATTGGTGGAAAACCAAATGAAACTTAATTAAAAAAAATTTTGATTTATTTTAAAATCTATATTTATTTTATTCCAAGTATTCTAAAATATTTTTAAATTTTTTTTTATATAAAATAATATATAAAATAATGTTGATAATTCAAATTTAATTAAAATGTCTTTGCTAAAATGCTGTTATAAGAAAACACCGAAATGCTTTGTTATTTAGTTAAGATCGTAATAAAAATACTTAATTTTATTTTCCACACATTTACGTTGGGAGCAACAGTTGAAAAGTGTTTTTCTCCCTGCATTAGATGGCGATTGAGGCGCTTCCATTTTCAAGGGTTCGCCTTGTCTGGCGGCTCGGATTAGCCGCTTCCACATTGAACTTGAGCTCTCCCCATATCTCCCGGGGCGGCGGTGGTGCACTATCCAAGACAATCCAATCAGGTTCTGGGCTTCTGGACTGTTGTTGCCGGATCTGGTGCAGTTGCGCATAAATCATGCGCGTCCGATGATATCACGTGTTATAATTAGACCGATGCAATTTCACTTTCCAAACCATACGAATCGAAACGAAACCAAACCAAACCAAATGTCCGCATCCGCATCTAAGGCAACTCAGGGTGACA
This sequence comes from Drosophila prostipennis, assembly GCA_037075205.1. Classification (NCBI taxonomy): domain Eukaryota; kingdom Metazoa; phylum Arthropoda; class Insecta; order Diptera; family Drosophilidae; genus Drosophila; species Drosophila prostipennis. Next base: position 90,525 of record JBAMCJ010007764.1, on the reverse strand, counting down.
GCTGAAAATCGTGATATTTGATGTTTGTATCTGCATCTGTATCTGCGATTTGATTCCATTTGATTTGACCGGGAACGGAACCCCATTGAGCCATCAATGGAGCTAGAGCGGATTGCCCGTAAAGTGTCGTTCATTATGACCTCCTGTTGTTGTTGTGGGTTCTTAACTATTGGCCATTGGCTATTGGCTCTTGGCTACAATGTAATCGCTGCGGCTCTTTAAAATATGCAGCGGGGCGATACTCCAGCACTCGGATGGAATCCACTTGGCACTCCAGAGCACCCAGAACGGCCAGATCAGCAGGTTGACCATGAGAACATGTTATTAAATTACTGTAATAATGTATTAAGTATGTAAGAATGCTACAAATGTTAATATGTAATAATAATTGTAATGGCCAGGCGGCTATATATGCCAATGTGTCAGAGAGACCGATCTACTCGACTTTGGTCAATAGTCAATAGTCGACAGTCGGCACTCGGCAGTCTATTATTTCTACGCACTCTGTTTCCAGCGCCCATTTGACATTTCCATTTTCAGTTCCATGAAAGCGCTAATAATGCACTTATGTATATGTATTGGCCGGGGGTCGATTTCGATTTCGATCGATATCGGTGATCGGTGATATATATATAATTTATGGTGCCTTCATTTGCGTCAGTTGAAACGCGACTGGGTTGGGTTTTTGATTTTTCGCTTGTTTCAAACACATATACAAATTTGGAGGGGCGAAACCAGAACTTTCGGAAAGTGTGCCGAATCTTTACGCAAATGATGCAATGGTCTTTTTATTTCTTGACTTATTTAAAGGTTAACATCAATTATTTAGTTGATATTTATTTATTTCAAGAGTGGACAACTTACAGAGTTGACGTACATATAAACTTAAGGTAAATTGAACTATCTACATTTATTTGTGATTCATCTGAAAGCAAACTTAAAAAAGTTTTTAAATTATAATACATTTTTAAAACGCAGGAAGACGGAGGAAAGATTTTCAGAGCGAAAGTTTTTAATTTCCCAAAAATTATTAAGGCTCTAAATTCTATTACTATTACCCAATTCTATTACCCGATTTCCTCAACAATTCTTTTGTTTACAAAAGGGTCATTCCATGTGAAACGTGACAGGCCAATTTGGGTCAAATCTCAGAATCAAGCGAAACTTTTTTTTTCGATAGAGGATTGAAAAATAAGGATGGGTTTTTTTATTTTTTTTTTAACTCTTACCGTTTATTTTTAAAAAATATTTTTTTAATTAAGCTCCGATTTTAAGGATATGCAGCACTTGAGACTCGTTTAAGTTATTTTAATAATTCCAATGCCACTTTGTGGCATATCTTAATATCTTTCAGAAAAATATTTTTAAAAATTTTTAAATTTAAAATTAAGTATTTTTTAAGAAAATTTAAAATTAGAAAACTTCTGTACGCCGGAATACACGCGGTTTCCGAATAAAAAAATTATCCCCATATTGCTTCATCAATTCTTCACAAAGTGGTAAAATAAAATTTTTGTAATCGCAAGAGGTACTAGTAAAGACAGCGATTTTAGTTTAGCGACTTTGCATCAAGCAACTACAGCGCAACGTGTAAGAAGAGCACAGCAATACGAGCGCAGCAGAGCAGGAATAGCGCTTTCCCTTTCTTACACGTTGCGCTGTAGTTGCTTGATGCAAAGTCGCTAAACTAAAATCGCTGTTTTTACTAGTACGTCTTGCGATTACAAAAATTTTATTTTACCACTTTGTGAAGAATTGATGAAGCAATATGGGGATAATTTATTTATTCGGAAACCGCGTGTATTCCGGCGTACAGAAGTTTTCTAATTTTAAATTTTCTTAAAAAATACTTAATTTTAAATTTAAAAATTTTTAAAAATATTTTTCTGAAAGATATTAAGATATGCCACAAAGTGGCATTGGAATTATTAAAATAACTTAAACGAGTCTCAAGTGCTGCATATCCTAAAAATCGGAGCTTAATTAAAAAAATATTTTTTAAAAATAAACGGTAAGAGTTAAAAAAAAAATAAAAAAAACCCATCCTTATTTTTCAATCCTCTATCGAAAAAAAAAGTTTCGCTTGATTCTGAGATTTGACCCAAATTGGCCTGTCACGTTTCACATGGAATGACCCAAAAGCTTTATTAAAACCTTACGTTACCTTAGGTAAACTTTTCTAAGAACCATGACGTTTCTTGCCAATTTTGTTTCTTTATTAAAATAGACACTGTTATTATCTGCGAATCTTAATGCTGTTGCGTACATAAATCCCTTAATTATATGCAAACGCTTGGATGGCTTTCGTCAAGACAAGTTAATATAAAAATATGTTAATTAATTTTTTCCCCTTTATTATTCCTTTTTTTTTATCCAAAACGTTCCCGGGTGCGCATTTGTTTTCTTCTTCTTCTGGCTGATGAGTCGGGTGTTATGCAATCAATACGATAATTTCATTTCTACAATAATAAAACAAGAGAGAACGCTATAGTCGGGTTGGTGTCCCGACTATCTAATACCCGTCACTCAGCTAAAGGGAGTGCGAACTCTGTAGTCGGGTTGGTGTCCCGACTATCTAATAAACGGAACTCAGCTAAAGGGAGTGCGAGGGAGATGGATATATAAACTTTGATGAGCCCTAACTTTTTAACGAATGGTCCGATTTAAAAAATTTCTTCTACATTTCGATAGGTATTAATAAGCACAACAAAACTGCATTTTTACTTTTCCGAAATATTTAAATTTTTAAAATCGTATATAAGCTATTGTGGGCGTTAGGGGGGGCGTGGCACCTTTTTGAAATAAACTTGCGCTGCGTAGGAACTCCTAGAATCTGCATGCCAAATGCCAATCTTCTAGCTTTTATAGTTTCCGAGATCTCAGCGTTCATACGGACAGACAGACGGACAGACGGACAGACGGACAGACGGACAGACAGACATGGCTAGATCGACTCGGCTAGTGATCCTGATCAAGAATATATATACTTTATGGGGTCGGAAACGCTTCCTTCTAGCTGTTACATACTTTTGCACGAATACAATATACCCTTTTACTCTACGAGTAACGGGTATAATTAATATTGAAAAAAGGTAAGGATATGCATATCCAGTTTTAATCGCACGGTTTTCTGGATTTGGATTTGGCTTTTGCTTTTTGTTTGTCGGTTTCTCGGCTGGTAACAAGTTAAACTTGTAAATAAATCTAATTATTGTGTCGGCGTTTGTTCAATTAATAAATATCACCTATTTATAAAATGCCTGAAATGATGTTGTACAATTCTTGGGGCCGGTGCATAAAGTATTTGAATTTATGGCAGCAAATGTCACAAGTGCGATTCGTATTATGATATCTGCATTAGCATGTTCTTTTTCGCTTTGTATATTTGTGTATTTGCACAATTGCAAGTGGTAAACAATCTGCGTCTGGGCCTGGTCACCCGCCGATCATTAAACATTTATAAACAAATTATGTCAATTTGTATGTAAACACGAAATCGAATCGATTTATCGAATGCAGACGTGTTTAGGAGTCGCCTTTCGGCTAGCCAGCTCGCACATAGCAAATATTGGATTGCAGTTCCCAGTCGATTCGGCTTACGGATCGCAGACGGGAAAAAATGAAATGGTCAAAATAGATATTTGCCTTAGATAAAGTAAACAACATCATAATGATAATGATAATGGTGATACAACGATACAATAAAGGTATTTTTCAATAGCATGTAAAATTTATAGATTAAATTTTATAATAAAAAAAAAGAAAGAATAATATTCCAAATTTTTATTTTTCTTTGGTTCTTTAAAAAGTATACAATATATAATCTTCATTCTTCTTCCAGAATTCTCAGTCAGAACATTTTACTTTTAAGGAAAACTAGTAATGATCTCAGTAATTCCCGTACGAATCGAACTGGACTTTGAACCCGTTTTTTCTCTCTGTGCAATTGTCCGATCTCAGCTTAAAGTTTCAGCGTCGTGTCGCGTCACCGTCAACATTTAGTTTGGCTTTGCATTTTGTTACTTGAGCTAAATTACAGCGCATGAAATACGGAAGTTGTTATTGCTGTTGTTGCTATTACGGCATTGATTGCAACCTGCACTTATAGATAGACTGGGATACATATGGAGGGGGTGAGAAGGGGGAAGGAGGGGGAGTGAGCGGGAAGGGGGTTTTGGCCGCGGCCAAAGGGCGTGTGTTTTGGCCCAAAGTTGTATGCTGCTAATTTTGATTTATTGCAAATCGGCTTTTATGGCGTTTTTATCTCCGTAATGCTTCCTGTTCTCCATCAGATCTCGTGTGCGAGTGTGTGTGTTTGTAACTATGACTAGGCGTCTTTTCCCAGACGATACGATACGGTATGATCCGATCATTGAGCTGACTGATCTCAAGCTCGAGCATAGCGCGTGTTATTTGATATTGAACTTGGCTTTGAGTCGAGTGCGAGTGTGGCACGAGTTCTGTCGCGCAAACTGGCTCATGTGCCCGGTGTTCCTCGTCTTATTCTAATTTATTAATTATTTATTTATGTTGTCAGCAAGCGGCGTTGTTCGCTGTAGGTGGTAATTGGACTGGTGGGGGTGGCTTTCGAGTTCGGGGCTGTGGCGCATTTTGTGCATTAAACGCCTTAGAGCCATTTGCATGGTTATTGATCTGATTTATGCAAAAGCCAAACTTTTAATGCGACACATGCCATAAATGGGGTGATTGCCATTCTATATTTTCGTGCAATCGTCGCGATCGTGACCTTTTGTAATTTCAATTTAGTGACTTCTGTAGAGGAAGTAATAAATCTTAATTTTGCAAATATTAGCTACTGAAATATATTCTTTAAAATTTACATTATAATAGTTAACATGAGTTTAAAGATAATTCCTAATAATTTCTTAATTATGTCCAAAATAAAAAGTTAAATAATTACTGTTTTTATTGTTGATTTTATTTATTTGCATAAGCCGAATTAAGTATGTATGTAACAATTTAAACAAATTCTTTCGATATGCTAATTAGAAATTACTGATAAATATTTATTTGTATTTTATTTTAATTTGATCGCTAACTAGATCATTCAGCTCCCAAATATTCCCATGTAATTTCGCTCCAACTCCCCGGTTAACGTCATATTCCGGTTTTTGGGGTGTATTTCTTCCCAAAAAAGAATTCAGAGAGAAATAACAATAAACAAAGTGAAATACTTGTTTCGCTTAAAATACGATAAAGTAATTAATTGGTGCTAATCTGTGCAACAAAGAAATATAATAACAATAAGACTAATGTGCCGACGATCGTCTGGCATAGTCCCAAGACTATTGAGATGCTGACGGGGTTAAAGTAAACAACCAATCGAAACAAAAATGTATTTGAGATTGAGTTAATTAAGTGCATTCTGTTTGCCAGCAAGCAGACGAGTTTTGCTCTGTTTAATGTGTGATAGGAATACTTCCAATCGTAATTTTCGCCGGTGTATTGTTCGAGATTCAATTTAAATTTCAATTTATACAGACAGAGGACTTGCTTTTAATGTGCTTCGCTTCTCACCTGCTGAGTTCAAGGTCGCACCCCTTTTTTTACGGCGAATTAAATGTCGCGACTAAAAAGCGGACTGCAAGTAATGGGTTAATCGGGGCTGGGTTTTCGGGCATTCCTGGCTGGACAATGACTGGGCTGAAAATATGCAAAGTAAAAAGGGCCAACTTCCCATGCCGCTTATGATTAATCACAATTGTGCGTTGCTATCAATTTTAATTTCATTATAAAAGTTTACATTACCATCGAACGCCGGCAAACAAAGGCCGAAATCCAAGACCCAAAAGAAGCACATGACACCTCAAACAAAATAAGGTAAAAATGAAAAAATGAAAAAATGGACAAGAAGAAGCAGACGGAAACCTTTCGAAGAAGAAGCTATGTGCTATGATACCATAATCCACGAATAAAACTAAAGAAACACAGATACACACCTTTACAGACGCACACACTGACACACCGAAAAGCTCACAAATAGTTCAATGAACTTTTTTTGTTGTATGTTGCTATGCTGGCTCTCTCTCTAGCCGTCTCTTTCCCCCTCCCAGTTTATTTATGTTTTATTTTTATTTGTTTCGTCTATTTGAATTCATTTTTTATGTGGCCACAAGGTGGGAAATATCTTTGGTCAAAGCCAACCGAAATGCATTGAAAGCTCCCTCGAGAGATACATTTGTATCTCTTAGCTTCGAAGTATCTCACAGATATTTATCTGTATCCCAAAATCTATTTTTAAAGATCGAACATTTACATTTACAACGACTCTTCTTTCGTCTTCTTTGATCTGCATTTAATTTTCTCCACTGGTGTGTGTCGAAAAATATTGTCACGTAGTCCACCGCCTCTCGTTCTTCTGGATTTTGAAATTTTGAATGAATTCTGATAGCTCCATGCAGGTTGTGGCTATACATTTTCACATGCCTCTAATCAAGTGTGAATAATCCCATTTTGGGGCCAGTCAGTAAGCAAAATGTATTTAAGCTTAATTGTTATGCTGATAGAGGAGGCGCTAGATGGATTGGTTTCAGCTTCAGGCCCAAAAAAATTAAAGGGAAAAACAAAAAGCATACAAGAGTCTCACCTGACAGGTGTACAAACACACAGGTAGCCAGCTTTTGGTAAGCGTGTGTGTGTTTTGGCCAGCTCACGTTTCGTTTGTCGTCTGGGGAGCTCCAAACTTGAGAGCTCTTTCTGTCTGTTTTGGCCAAATACTTTGATACTTTTACAAATAAAACAATTATGAATATTCCGACACCTGGTAACACGCCGAATTGTTATTGCTCTTAGGGCTTGTAACAGTGTTAATTAGGGGAAATTAATTAAATTATTAAAATATATCTTTATATAGATATATTGAATGCTATAAAATTATACAAAATTAAACATATTATTTATATCGTAGTTCCAATAAAATGTAGCTCTTGGTCATAAATAATTTTCTGGTTACCAGTTCTTATCTTTAAATTTAAATATAAATAAAACATTTGAAAAATTAAAGTAAAATAAACTTATTTACCTTAAATAAGTATTGTAAATAAATATTTGTTCTCTTTAAATATATAAAAAAGAGGCAGTTTAATAAAAAAAAATGTTTAAATTCTTTCCTATAAACAAACTTATTTAATTACTCAAAAATATAATCAAAATCTAATTAAATACAATTTTCAAATATATCTGAGGTCGACAGTATACGAAACTACACACTTAAAAATATAAATATATTTTTGTGTGCCCAGCTGAAATGCGATATACCCCATTCAAGGGCTTCGCGTGGCCAAAAACAATGTGTAATAGGTTTTTAATTGAATTGTCGCAAAAACGGCGTACTTGGCTGCTTTCGAAGCTATTTTTGTTTGATTTCGCGGGCCGTAGGCGCGTGCGTTCGGGTTTGGGTGCTATTAATTAATTGTCATGTGCTTATTACACAATCTAGCTGCTAGTGGGCGGTTCGGTTGGCGTGAGTAGAGATGCTGAAACTGAAAACTAAAACTGAGGCTGAGGCTGAGGAACAGGGACTGACTGGCGCGACTTACGCAATATATATTTATGAAGTCGCCAGGTTTGCACAGGTGCTGCTGCTGCCTCCCCCTGCCCATGTTGACGTCACTGATAGTGGCTGCAAACAAGCGAGCGAAAAATAGCAACTAAGTACACAAAACGAATATTAGATATTTTCGCGAAACGGCCAAGTGGCTGCGCAATTGGTTAACTTGGACTTGGCCAACAAGCCTAAAGTCAGTGCCAAGCAATGAAAATTGCAACGTGTTTTGGCATTAGACGTGAAAGTGGAGTGGGTGAGTTTTGCAGGGGGAGTGCGAATGGAAATGGGTATGGGTATGGGAATGGGCTTTGGAAAGGAGAGGGTAAAACGGCCCACACCAAACGTCAGTTCGGTTGGCTTTTATGGCACGTAATTTGCAATTGGCAAAACCAAGTCCAAGACATTCAACATTCAACATTCAACGCGACTGCCTCTCTAGCTGCTGACAAACTTTTCACTTTTCATTCTGCGCTTTTCCACCTTTTCCCATTTTTCCTTTTTCTTGCCTTTTTGTTTACTGCCATACAACGTACGTGCTTCATGGTGCATTTTTTGGCCTGTTGGCCTATTAAGTCCTGGGTTCTGGTTGGCCATGGGCCAAAGTCTGCGTTGAGTACTGGGGAAAACCAAAACCTCCATTCGCACAAATGCCTAATGTTGTTTTCAAAGACATGCGACCCATTTTGCCTGCATATTGCGCATACGCCCTGTGGTGAATCAAAACCAATCCACTGCATGACTAAGGCCAGATTAAGCCGAAATGTAAGATTTGACACGTGAATCGTCTTAAAACTATGCGAAAACAAGTTCAAAAGTATTTTAAATATTTTTCTTCTCTCTTTTTTGTGTGTTTGCTGGCTTTGCCAAAACAAAAATAAGCAGGGAAAGAAAGAGATATTTGCAAATTAGGAGAAACTCTCATATTTTTTTAAGGTACCCAGAGAGATGAAACTGAAACTGAATATATAACAAAAGGCACTTGTCTGGGTGAAATTTTCACCAGATATTCAAATGAACCAGCAACAACAAATGTGGCTGCTGGCTGAACAAACAAATAACAAACAACAACCAACACACAAAAAACGGAAACCGTTAAAGGCGAAAAAGACAACAACATCAAACGTTAGTTTTGGAGTCGCTTTCAAATGGTGCACTGAAATAAATTGGATATCTTCAAATCTCTAAGACAAAAACTGATTATAACAGTGATAAGAATAATCGTATAAATTTTAAAGTCTGTTTAATAAGTTAATAGAATAAATAAAGAATTCAATAGTAATATAGGGATTTATTTCTTAAATATATAATCAAAAGATTTATCAGAAGGAGGCTTTAAAAAAGTTTAATACGAGAGGAGTAAAAAGTTGTAACTAGAGAATTTACACAGAAAAAACATCCGATATGAAATAGGATCAATTCTACCTTATTTCATATCGATAATAAGCCGATATGATTTATGGCAAATTTATGGTTTAAACATATCAACTTGAAATTGTATCATATCATATGAAATACCAAATTTAGTATTTTTTGAACAAATAATGTAAAATAAGGTAAACATAATCTTTATTCATATCAAAATGATATGAATAACTTGATCTTCAAAAAATATAAAATTGACCAGCACATATCAATCTGATCTTTTGTCAATTTTTTTCTGTATACAAATAAAATATTTGATCTGTTAAGTGGATGATCTTTATTACGAATTCTAAAATGAAAATCAAATACAAGAGCTTTTTCTTCGGTGTACCTAGAGTTGTCGTTGATGTTGCTGCTGTTGATGAGGCGTGCTCCGTTGTTTACCCCACTTGAAAGCGACTGAAGATCAATGGATTGTATGACCAAGACCAAAACCAAAACCAAAACCAAGACCAAAGTTGCTGGTGTTGGTCTACCACTTTCGTTGTTACTGTTGTTGATATTTTGTGTGTTTTTTTCCGAGACGCCGCTAGAGCTTTGAGCGATTTTTCATTGGAATAGAAAGTGAATTGAATTTGTTTTCGCTGGCGGACTGCGCGATTCATTGCTCTTGACGTTGTCGTCTTCATTGGGGTGCCGTTGTTTACACTGAAAACAACTCACGACCGAACGGAAAGCAGATGCTCTGCCCGCTGAGGCGGAGACAATCTTCTGGAAATTGGACCATGTCATTGACCTTTTCGCTTCGTCTTGCCCCAAAAGCAGTGAGAGTGCTGTTTTTTGTTTATCTTTCGGTTTCAGTTGTTATTTGGCCCGGGGAAAAACGCCAGTGAAAGAGTAGCTTTTAACGAGCTGTTCGTGGACTTTACTCGAATGCAATTATTGGTGGTGATCTGGAGATTTGAGGAGTTTCCAGGTGGTGACAGGAAAAGCTGCGAAAATTTTGTCACCATAATTTCTCAGCTGCGTTCATAAAATTAATAGTAATTCATTCCTAACAAGGTCGATTGGTATTTTAATTCCAGCTAATATAATTTCTTGTTGAAAATTAAATACTAATTTAAAAAACTTTATTATTTTAGAAAGATTAATTTCTTTCGAAAAATTTACAGGAAATACATCATTTTTTCACATTCAGACATAATAAAATATCTACATTGTCAAGTAAAGTTTGCAATTATATTCCGGGATCAAGGAGGTATAGATTTTCACGGATTAAAAATAGACTTATTGTAGGTATTAAAATTTAATTAATAAAAAATTTAATTCAAGTCATTCAGACGTTTTAAGCTTTGGTCTTCATATTTTCTTAGGATCGTGTTTTAAGTAAAAATGTTTTTAACTTGAATTTCTTTTGCATTAAAATAAAATAAAAAAAGTCTAATAAAGACCTAGATGCCCAGCCAAACCAATCGAGTCATCCAGAGAGCTGTTTCTGTCCCAGATTGATTTGACATCCACTGTCGCTTTCTATTTGTGGTGTCTTCTAGCGTTTTCCAACGCGGAACCGCCGAGCCACGGGCTGCAGTCTGCTGACTCGATTTCTTTTACCGAAATACCAAAATGTGTAAATTGAACGCGGAGCAGCGGCATCGAGCCAATGGGTTTATTCACCTTTCGCCTAATTATCAAAATACATAAGCGGAGTGTACCAGAAAGCGATATACATACATATGTAGGTATGTGCAAAAGCTTCGACCAAACCAATCCGATGACGAAGACGGCAACGGCGACTCGACAACTTCAATGAAATCAATTTTACGATAATAATATTTTCAAAAAAAGCCCAGAGAGAGGGGGGGGCCTGTCGATTCCGAATTCGAATCCGAAGCCCTGTCGATTCATATATAAACATTGAATCAGACCCGGCCAGCAGCTCATGTACCGTTGGAAATTTCTTGCCTTTTCTTTTTCTTTTCTCACAGCGCTGTGTATAAATTTTGTTTTGTATGTGTATTTTGTTGCTTTTTTTCGTTGTTATTGTCTTGCACAAATGTAGGTCAAGTTATACGTCCGCCAGTGTGTGAGTGAGCGGGTATCTGTGTGGGTCTCGTGGGACGGAGTTGCGTACTGGGGTGGATGTGGGGGATGAGGGGGCGGCACTGGAGAAGGGGGCTGTCATCCCGTCGCACTCTGAATGACTGACTAAAAGTCGGGCGAAGAGTCAAAAGCACTGACAGTATTTTCTAGTAGCTCCATCCCCGGCCAACTTTCACTTAGAAAGTTCTGCTTGCGGTTACGCGGAATCGCTTTTTGGCCTCTCGGTTTTGTTTGGATACCCTTTTCGAGTATTTATTCCCAGAATTCGCACCTTACACGGAAGAAAGTATGAACAAAGGAAAGATCAACCATCAGCTTTGCTTTGATATATTCTTCAAGAATAATTATAGCGAATATTATTACTAATCTTTCGTTACTAGAGTTTAAAAATCGGTTATTAATTCCAAGGAAAAGATAGGTTTTCTTACAAAACATTTTCCTTGTTTTTAAATTATTAAAATAACTCTATATAATTTATGTTTATTTGTAAATATATACATTTTTATATTAACACAATTTTCTGATCTACCATTTTCTTAGTCATAGATCTTAACTGGATCTTAGTCACTTATGTATATTACATTACAACCAATAATATTTTTGCTCGAACTGCTTTTATCAGCCAGTCTAATACTACTTTATTAGTCATACATAAAATCATGACTTTTAAAAATCAGCAAAAATTGATTAAGATGTAATAAATTAAAATTAGTATCTTTGTAGGTTAAAATAAAAGTTCCTATAATCCTCTTTTTTTAAACTTTTTTGGCTTTTCACCTTACTATTTCCCTTACAATTTCTAATCTTCTTATTAAGTTATAAGAACTTTCCCTGGGAGCCACTACTTTTTTAAAGGGTATGTAGAGCTTCGCCTCACTTTCTTTCGAACTGCCTTGACTTGGCTCTTTTTTCGGGGCGTTATGAGTTGGCTTATAGTCGCTATAGTCTGTGGCTGAAAGCGATATTCATTCATATCACCGACAACAAGTTAACTGGGTCAGCGCGTGTGTGGGTTCCTGGGAAGATCTGATTGCACTCGGATCTGAGCGGATCGGATCGAATTGGATCCCACCTGGCTGATATGATCGCCTAATTGCATTTTCAATCGCTGATCGCTGATCGCCGATCGCTGAGTGTCTGGGAAAGCTTTCCGTTAGGCGACGTCATCAGCGCCGGCGGCGCAGCAACCTTGGCGATCGGCGATCAGCTGTTCGCTCCGAGTGGATTTCCCTGAACTTCATACTGAAAAGCTAATGTGCGCGCGTGTCTATTAATAGACTCTCTTTTGCTCGCAGTTTTCCGCTCTCTGCGTGTGCGAAGCTCTCTGTCTCCGGGCGACTTGACTTCCTGCTGGAAAAACCTGCTGGCAGAGAGAGCGCGTGAAAAGCTCGGCGCGTCTCTCTTAAGTGGAAATGGCCTCTCTCCGAGAATCACAAGTTCTCGACTGCTGCTGCTGCTGTTGTTGTTGTTGCGGCTGCTGGTGTGCTATTATTGACCTAATCACTTGTGGAGCACAAACGAACATTGAACTTTTACTTCCGCATTAGCAGCGCCTGTTCGAGATTTTCTCTTTTGATTGTCTGGATAATATTTTTTGCAATGGGAAAATGCGTTTTCCCCCCCGCAAAAAAGGGGGTTTTCAATTTTTATTGATCATTTCCAGGCCGCTTGGCCATCGGCGACCGCCCAGTGACATTAATTAATGCCCACAGATTCATCAAATATGCGCTGGCCGTTTGGAAAATCATATTTTATGCGCCCCCGGCAGCAATTTGTCCGCGGCGGAGCCCCCAGAGTTTTCTGCGTGAGTGTGTGTCGGCGGTATCTGTGTATCTGGAAAATCTTGTAATTTAATGCGACAATTTTGTGCTGGTCGCTGGTCCATCGATGAGAAAGAAAACCCAGAAGATCCGGCAAAGAGAAGAAAATGCACTCGAATTTTCAGTTTTAAATATGATTTTCTTTTAATATTATATTTTTATGGGTGTGAGGGGTGTGTGTATGGGGTGTCTGGATGTCGGTCGAAGGTGTAGACATATAAATAGCTTAATACGCTTAAGATCTAAACAAAATTTCTCGCTCCGAATGATTTTCCTGGCTCTCAACGAGAGAAAAAAACATTACAAATCGTTGGCAATAAATAAAATTATAATTTAAACAAACGAAGATTTGCTCGGGAAATATGACACTAAACGTAATACTCTTTTGCGTAATCCTTTCCAATTCGAAGAAGCAATTACAAGTGTATATGGATATATATATATAACATATATGGTGTATGTGTGATACAATATAGGATATAGGATATGTATGTGTGCGTTTCCGTGTGTTTTGTGAACAGCAATGAACAATATTTAATTTAAATAGTATGATAATAATAAATAATTAATATAATAGGTATTGGTAGGCTACGCAAAACTACATAAATACAAAAGTTCGCATCGGGGGCTGGGGAATCCCCAGCTTTCTCCTTCTCCGGCAGCTGGAAGTCTCCTCGCGGCCGCGAACGCGCAACCAGCGCGCTCCCCCAATCATGCCCAGAATTTTTGGATAAGGCAAGGGCGTTATGGGGCTCCGGTGATATGGGTGTTCCTTCAGTACTGCCCGGTTGGATCCAGACAGTCCTGTCGCCTCTTTTGGCGGGTGTCTTGCGAGTCGCGGGGTCGCCGATAGGTTCCAGTGGGATCCAGCATTTTGTAGGCTTGTGTTTGTTTTTGGGGCACTTGAAGTTTGGATAGATTCTTTTTCTTTGCAATATTTAGCCCTGTTTTGCTTGGCTAAATGGGGTTCTTCGGGTGAAACCTTAGTAGGTGCCAGTGGGGTCCAGATCGAGAGACATTTTGATATTGTTTTCGATAACTTTCAGATTGGAACTCAAGATATGTGTACTTCTGCTGGCTGCTCCTTCTTCAGTACTGACCAGTGGGATCCAGATAGGCGGCCATGGTTAAGATATTTGATTTATTGAGAATCTTTGACGACTTTAGCGATCTCTCTCACGGTTCCCGTAGCTTCTTTAGTACTGGCCAGTGGGGTCCAAGTAGGCTGCCATTTCGTATGCCGTGTATTGACCAAAAATACTTGAATGACAAAACCGAGTTGGCTTTTTGTTGCTGCTGCTGCTGTCGATTCTCCTTTGTTTAATTTGAATCAACGCGATATTGAACTTTATACTGGTTCTCGTCGCTGTTGTTGTAAGTTCTTTTATTATCACCACCAGTTGTTGGGTTTCTTGGCTGATTATACAGTCACGATTGGGTGTGTGTTGCCTTTTTTGTTGTTTTTCAGTTTTGTGTGTGTTCAAGAGTCACTGACACTTAAAAATCATTAAATTCTTTAATTGTTTATTAACAAACGTATGTTTTGCTCGGGTTTTTGGAAAACGACACGAAAATCTTGAAGGGTTTGCGTGAAAATCTGCGGACTTTGCGAGTTGGGTTTTCTGGGTTTTTCTGATATTTCAGATGCTTGAGCTGTTGAGCTGGTGATCTGCACTCGTCGAATGTTGTCGATCTTTTGATTTGATTTTCGTCAAGTCGTAAGCTTAAATGCTCGGCCGGCTCGACGTCGCTGCCGGCGTCGCAGCCGAGAGCTCCGAGAGCGGGAGCGAGTGCAAAAGAGAGCGATAGACGGCAGGTGCGCCGCTCTTAGTGGGCACAGCTCTCTTAGCCGAGTGAGCGAGAGCGAGTGGGGAGATGATCGTGTTTTCATTCATTTCCAGGTAGGTCTCTGGCTCTCTCGCTCTCTCCCTCTCTCAACCGAATCAGCCGCTCTCGCTCTGCTCACACCCACCTGGATTTCATTCACGAAACAGCTGTTTCTGATCGAGTGCCCTCGTTATGCTCACACGTCCCAGGTGAGTGTGCGTCGGTGTATGAGACTTCATAGTGTGTGTGTTTCGGAGGAACTCAGGTAGGAACTATCCTGGAATTCCATTGGTCCTTCGGTTTCCAATCTGCGATCCTAAAACAGCAGACTCCACCTTCTTTTAGGGCCTAATTGAGGCCCCTCTCCTGGCCAAATTCGTTTAGTCCGGGCCAAGTACACTCGAAAACACTCTTTCATAAAGTTGGATAATTCTTAACAACTAAGCTGATTTATTAGATACATTTTATTTATCTTTTCCATATCCAAAACATCTAATAGTTTTATGATCGAGCTTGAATAGATATCAAATCAGATTCAAACCTTTTGCTTCTTCAGAGGGACATCTATATCAAGAGTATGCTTAAAAGTGACTCAGTGAAGCTGTATTGCAAGGAAAATACTCATTTTAGTTTACAAGTATTCTTTGGCTAATCTTCATTAAATATAATGTGTCATTGAAAGCATTATTTACCTATTTCTTCTGAAAAACGAGCAAATATAGATGTTAACCGAAGATTAATGCTGTCGCCGCTTGGTCAAACAGAGACGTTGAAGGGATCCTTGCCAAAATGCTAATATCCTTATGTGGCATAAGTCCCAAATTAATGGTCTTTGAGCCGGCGGCGCGACGGCCACTGCCCACTTTACGTGACATTTGTGGTAGCCTAAGCCGGTCCGGGCCAACTCAAGACTCAAAGGCTGAAAAGGCTTAAGCCGCAAATGCCGACTCATAAAAAGGATAAACGCTCGGCATGAGTCAGCATGAGCAGGCCGACCCACCGACGGGTGCTTCCGCGAAATGCGACACCGGAGGCAGGTCCACTCACAAAGGACCGCAGAGATGCGACAACTGCAGCGAGGTGTTGCAGAATTTCTCGATTTTTCCCATATTTTTAACCCAAAAATTGCTCCGTGTCCAAGTCAGCTGGTGAGGCCAACAGAAGGCCGATTACAAGGTGTGTCATCTGCCGCACAATAGGAAATATAAATCCTTTCGTTTTATTACAACGACGTAAAAAACTCGAAAACAAGAGAGGCAGCCGGGAGTGCCACTGGGACTTCCGGCAGGGTACAAAATATTCGATTGAAGGACGGCTGCTCGGCACGAGCGGGGGATGCAACCCTTTGGCACGGGCCCGGATTCGGGGATCGGGACTCGCCTCGAGATTGAGATGATGTAAGATGATCGCTACAGCCCTTGGCACGGGCTTGATGAGGGACTGAATGAATGGAGGCCTTGAAAATTAAATGAGTCTCAAGTCGTCTCCAATTTAGAATCATTTGTTTATTTTCTAGATCGTTGTGAATCGTAATCATATGATACCTAAATTATTTAGAAAATTTTAAACTACAACTATAACTTCTTGGTTTTAGCTGGAAAGTATTTATTAGTTTTTAAAATTAAGGAAGTAAACATATTTCGTTGCTGTCTTATATAGAAACCCAATAAAAATATCTACATTATGTATGCATGCATTCTTTTTCTTTGTATAATTAAATTATGATCGAATTCAACTAGTTAAATATGTTAATTTTAAAGTATTCCTTTCATCAGTTATATTTATTATTTCTTTGACTTAAATAGTTTATAAATAATCATTGGTTTTGTATTTAAAGTGTACAACAGAGATATTACTATATTTTGAAAAATATTTGTGTATTGTATATTTCATATTATATTATTTTGAAAGATATTCCTAAGGATAGAGAGTTACAGCTTTAGTTTTCTCATAAGCGAAAACTCTTGGGGTCCATTAACCTTATGCTGCTTGGGTCATTCGGTCTGGAGTTTGCCGTTAGTCTATTTGGCTTACCTGGCGTGGGATCCCCAAGCGGAATTTACCTTTTTGAGTGCTGCTGCCCCGGATGCGCATCATCCTCGGTGCATTTTGGCGCTTCCGCTTCTGGGTTTTCACTTTCCAAACAGTTTTTGCTTTTTTATTAACGAATTCGTTATGCATCGTTTGGGTTTTCGTTTTCCTTTCCGTTTTGCACCTTTTGTTTTCCCGAACGCGCCACGTGCCACATCCAACATTTGTTGGCACAACTGTCAGTCGGTGAGTTTTCCCCCTCGTTCACTTTCCCTGCCGCCTTTGCTTTGTAATTCGATCAATTTAATATTTTTTAGGGGCCCCAGGACGGCTGCTGATGCGGTTTTCGGCCAACATACGTTTACGCAGACTTATGCAATGTTTGCCGAGGGCCCAGACGCCGAGGAAAACCTCCAAATGATCTTGGAGATTTTTAAAAATTTGGGTCAATGCTCGTTGCTCACTTCGGTTTGTGCACATTTAACAGTATTTTCCGCTGAATTTTCTTGCTCTTGGACTTGGCCATGCAATGCTGCAGTTTTTTTGTTCGGTTTGTTTGCTTTTCATAAATTGCCATTGCAATGCCAGAAACTTGTTATAGTTGCTTACTTTTCTTGTGTGCTTTGTTGCTGCCGCGTTGACAGTTTGAACATTCGTGCTTTTGGGCTTAAACTTGCTCGGTTGGTAAATGGTGAATGATAAATGGCAACGGCTTTGGCCTGGCCATTCCACCTAAGTGGCGTAAATGGCTTGACACTTGACTTAATTAGCCGTGAGATAAACTGGGAAGAGGTAACGGTAAACACTTGGTCCAGTTGACCCAAATTGGCCAGAAAAATGGATATGGCAATCTATTCTTGGGAAGCCAAGATCTGGAGATCACCGATATAGATTTTGTAATCGACTTCTTAAAAATACTATCCTTGGGATAATCCGTTTTTCTAAGATAGAAAAATTCCAAAATTTGCTATATCTAATCTTATAAGACAAGTTCTCCTAAAAATTACAAAAAATATTTATTTATTTATCAAGATATTTTTATAAGACTATTTTTGAGTTCTACATTATATCTTAATTATTTTTCCGTCTCAGTTATTATTCTTTACTTTGCCTATTTTGATGCAAGTTTTACAGTACAAACATGCCCTTGTAGCCATCACATTTCGAAGTCTTCTTTCCCAAGAATCCTGACCAGGGCAACGACTGTCCAAGCTTGTTGTGATCCACGTGCCCACCAGTATATCGGCACCAGTATAAATTACTCCGTGAACTTTTACTCCAGATTTGGTCAACGAATTTAATCAAGCAAACGTGACTGTGATGGAACTTTTCCTCGATTTCCAAACACCTAACGCACAGCCACCGAATTGGGATCCCAGTCCCCGCATTTCGCTTGTAATGACTGTCGAATATGTTAAACTCTCGGCATCGGGGAATTGAATATGCTAAATCGTCCAATCGATCGGTTCATAACAGACGCACTGACGCAGTGACGCCGAAATGCAAATGCCGATCCCTCGGATGCTTTACTTACATTGCTCTTTCGGCCATCGGCAAACGGCAAACGGCAGTTGCCGAAAGTGAATGAAAGAACGGGCCAGGATATTAGATAAGTCGCCGGCTGTGTTCGGGTCGTTCTCCGTTAATGGCACCAATATGAGCGGAAAATCCGCGGGCGGTGCATAAGAATCTGCATATGGATACTGCATGTACCATACTGCATACTCCATACTCCATACGGCACATATAGACTGTCGATCATTACACAGCGGTCAAACGGTCATTGGCCTGCTTGCGCATCAGCCGCGTATCTTGCAGATACTCCTCCTGAGTATCTCGGTATCGGAGTATCTCAGTATCTCAGTAACTCGGCATCTGAGTATCTGAGTATCTGGATGTGGATGGCCTGGTGGCCACCTCTGAATGCTGCTCGCTGGCACGTAAGCAGTCTTGGCATCTTTCACCATGTGTTGGCGCAGCTTACGCAAAATTATTTATGAAAACAGAGCCCGGCAGCAAGAAAAACAAGCGTTTGGAAAGGTGCGGCTATCGGTGGCTATCGAAGTTGGGCATACCCTAGCCAGGGTTACAAAATCTGGATCATTTTTAAAAAGAATATCCGAAGGAGGTAGAAAAGAATTTAGGATCTGAAGAAGAGAGGGAGAATACGGTATATTCCAAATATTTTTATTTTAATTGAAGAAATATAATAAGAATCTAAGTGATATGGTATTACTGATTCTGAATACTATTATATTTTATTGATCATAGTGAGAATATTCTTTAGTAAAAAAGTAAAAAAGAATTTAGTATCGGAAGAAGAGAGACAGAATACTGTATATACCAAATATTTTTATTTTAATAGAAGAAATATAATAAGAATCTAAGTAATATTGTATTACTGATTCTGAATAATATTATACTTTATTGATCATTTTCCTTACATTTCTTAACCATGTTTCTATGGCCAAATCAACAACATTTAAGTGCCTCCAACAAAGGGTAGGAAAACAACAATTGCCTTTGATTCTGAGCTATCAATCAACGACAGCGCCTTCGGTATGGAAATGGTCGGGCGGAGTTCTATGGAAATTCCGAATCGATTTGCATATGCGACAATCGGCGACTGTGATTGTAATTGCAATTATCGTGCAGTTTGTGGATGGACGAGAGTTCGAGTGTTCGAGTGTTCGAGTCTTCGGGTATCCAAGTATTCAAGTATCCAAGTAGCTGGAAAATGGAGATGAAGATGGAGAGTGCGTGCGCGTATCTTATGCATGCCAACTATGAACCTTGTCCGCGCTCTTATTACAGCTCTGTTATTGATTTCATAATTTATCAGTTGCGCCTGTCAATGGCCATTAGATCAATGCATCGAATTGCATGCATAACAAAGGCGCCGCCTTGTGAATGGAAAAATCTCTTTGGATTTCGCAAGCCGGGGGGGCGGTGGGTGGCCTTCTCGAGGGGGTGGCAAATCTGCAAGGGGGCAACTGCAAGGGGAGAGCGAAAAAAAAATGACAAATCAATCTGTTGGCAATCAAAAATGACTTCCCCATGGCTTCGTCGCGATTTTCACCCAATAAGGAAGCAAAGCAGCCAGCAGCACATGCAACATCAGCAACAGCAACCAGAAACTGCAGTCAAGCAAAACACAAAATGAGTAAAAGCCTCATGCACTGTGAAAAAAACTATCTGCCACCTGCATAAGCGAACAGGTCACAGAAATCAGGAACACGGTGGATTTAATTTTGAATGGTGATTGGGACATGTCTGTGCGTTTTTTCTGGCACAAGCTGATGAATAGATCTTTATTTTAAGCCTGAATTGATCAGGCTTGAAATAAATAAATAATAAATTTTTACCCAGTTGCTGAATTTTACTTATAAGGCATTTACGTGATCTTATAAAATGATGTTACGGCAAAAACCTAATCCAATTTCTTGGCGTTGCACGTTTCGGTGATATAAATGGATAGAAAAGATGGATAGGCATATAAAAGGAACATATTAAAAAAAATAAAATTTTTGAGCTTTTATTTGAGAGTATTTTAAAAATAAAATTTACCATTGGAGAAATAAAAAAAAAATCGTTTTAAAAATCAGTATTTGGTTCAAAGCAAAGCAACCAATTGTAAAAATGTGGAATGCAATACCTTCCCGAGTTCGTAACAAAATTTTCTAATCAATTAGCTGTTTAAACCCAAAAACTTTATTTTTTACGATTTTTTGGAAAAAATTGTATGTCAAAACCCAACTGATTTTAAAAAATGTTCAAAAAATAAGGTTTTTTAATCTTTGCTAAAATTATGTGTATTGTTAATTAAGTTTATTACCAAGAAGAAACAGTTGTCCATTTAGCTGGGCACCTATTTTAACATAACTATGACGAAAATACCCAACAAAAATTCTTGTTTTTGTGACAAATTCATCATCTAAAGTTTTCATTATAATTTTATACATTTTAGTCTAGCCAATTTGTTCAGTGCATCGGCCGCGGGCCCTATAAATCTGGTGTGCCTCGGGAGACCGGAGACTTTGGTCTCCAGCCAACCAGCCAAGTTTCGCCCGAGCAACAGACCAGACCAGTTGCTCTGCCTGCAGCCGACCAGTTGGCCTGGCCTAGGTGGCTTTTCTGGGGAGAATGGGGATCCGTAGATCTGGGGAGGAGGAGGAGGAGGCTGCTGCTTGGAAGTAAAAATAACCTCAGCTAAGTTCACTGGGGCGAGGTTGAATGAACTCGCAGAGAAATGTGATTTGCCTCCCCGGCGGCAGCGCTCACCATCTGCAACTTGGCAACTTGTTTGCCGCTGGCAGTCCGGATATATCAATAAGTGGCCTTTTGCCTATGGCTTGAGCCGCGATTGCAGTCTCAATTTCTCTCAATTAAACCTTGTATTTTGCGAGCAATTCGCGACAGCGGCTGCAGACGACAGATACAATTAACTTATCGCGAAAAAGTTTCCGGAAACTGACTGACTGCCCACACAATCGGTACTGGGGAATCTGGGGGAGCTGAGCTGAGAGCTCCCGAAAGGGGCTTTCCGCCGGGAAGGGGGGAAATCGCGAGTGGCGAGTACCGGGAAAGCGAATGCAATAATACACTCGTATCACAGACGCTCGCGGCTCGCGTTTAATATGTTTGTTGACATCCAATTAGAGCGATTTCCTTCCTCATTAACAATCGCAGCAAGTGCGGATGATCTTGGGGGAGGGTTCGAATATGAAATGCTCTTTGGAGGCTGGAATCGACTAATCTAATACGCAATTAAAAAAGAAAAAATTAAAATTAATATTATTTTTTAATGATTTGGATATATTTTAAGATCTGCACATACACACCAAAATATTATATACTTTTTACATTTAGAAACATTTTGTTTGAATCATAGCACAAAAAAAATAGTGAAAAAATTTGTTTGTTATTATTAATCAATATTTTAAAAGTTAAATATTTTTGTTCAGCTAGTGAAATAACCCATAAAAATAGGTCGGTCAGATGATACAATTCAAATGAATTGGTATTAAATCTTAAATCTTAGGTTACAAATCGAATCCCATTTCTATTTAAAGTAGTTTAATGTTTTTATTTCTCTTAAATCGAAATGTAATCCCATCAAATCATAATTGTAAATATAATTTAAAACCAAGTTATTTTAATGAAACCACTTTTAAAAGAAAGATTTCCAACCCATCTCGAAGCTCTTTTGTAAGCCCCACATACCCACCGTACCCTGCTTCAAACTTATGGAAACGGAGAGTGCTGTGAGCTGGAACGCAGACGTTGATGTTTTGAAATTTAACTCAAGCGTCAAAAAATTATAGCAAACATGAACGAGATATAGGAGGCACACACACACCAGTTCCGGCCGAGTCACACAGATACAGATACTCGGGTACTAATGTGAGTACTAGTATGAGTACGACTACGAGCACGACAAACAATTAGAACTGCTGTGGACATTGTGGCGATGCATTTTCCTAGACATCACGGGCACATCATGCCACCTCACGGCCGAGTATCTGGCAGATACTTAGATACATATACTCTATCGCCCAGATACTCGTACTAACTCACGCACACAGAGCCGCAATTAGAGCTGCTGGCAACTCTGCACGCTTAAAGTACAATAAACCCAGATATGGCCAACACTCAACACAATGATAGTCGTCGTGTCGTGGGGTTTTTGAACTTGCTCCTCTCCACGATACCATACCACCTATATACCACCTCGATTCCCAGTTCCGAGTACCCACCTCCCAACGCCCCGTACTACTTACTATTCCCTCACTTCTAGTTGGTATCTGCCTGGGTTTTATGACGTTGGCGCCGCTTTATGGCAAACATTTAGCGGAACGTTTAGCAGCCAAATGGCTTTATTATTGATGCCGGCGAGCGAATGAAACGAAAGTGAAAGCCTGCGCATTTGGCTCCAACGATTTGGGCCACTGACGAGAGTTCCGTTCGAGCGGAGGATCTATGGGAGATCTGCTTACTGGCAGTCCATTTCCGGGGCATTTTGTAGATCTTAAAGTTCAGAGGTATTTAGGATTGGTTAGAAACTAGAAAGAAAACTCTTAGAGTATAGAAATCATATCATATCATATTATATCCTATCATATCACCCTTTTCTATAACTTATCACACAATCAATGGTTAATACTGAAATTCAAAGCTACTTTAAAGTAAATCATGACCTTGGCAGGACCTACCTAACTCGGCTGCCCCACTCCATTTGGCCATCCACTTCAGGAGCCCAGCAGAACAATCAGTGTCTGTGGAAGCGCAGCTCCTGGCAAAACAGGCAAACACGCAAGTGGTTTACATAGGAGGACATTTGGGTTCAGGCTTAGGTTTAGGTCGGCCCGTTGGCCCGGTTGGGTAATCCAAATACAGAGGCCCATGTACGGAGCACATAATGCCATTTG
This sequence comes from Drosophila prostipennis, assembly GCA_037075205.1. Lineage (NCBI taxonomy): Eukaryota > Metazoa > Arthropoda > Insecta > Diptera > Drosophilidae > Drosophila > Drosophila prostipennis. The sequence continues at coordinate 67,390 of JBAMCJ010007764.1, read as the reverse complement.
CCATTTACACACAGGGCGGGGTAGATAGAGAGCTCGGCTGTCTCCATTACATGGCATGAATAACAAATCTAAACATATGTACTACACATAAATATGTGTACCCCAGCCGAGGCACAAAGAAAGAAGCGAGAAAAAATCCAAAGTGGGGCCTGTACGGGGCGCACACACTGCGACAGACATGGGCCAAAACAATGTGGAACAGCAGGGGCGGATGTGTCGACAGGGGGTGGCTCTACCCCTCTTTGGACTCTGGCTGCCGGCGACGATGACGATGATGATGATAGCTACCCCTGAACCGCTGCGCCACTGAGCCCCTGAACCCCTGACACCACCCCCCTGCCAACCCCCGAGCAGCCCACACCCCTGGCCAACTCCGCAACGGCACTTGTGCTCACATCCTGCGAACCTATTCACATTTCATATACTTACATCAGTGCACTGGTGTTGGTGGCGACCCCTTGCCACGCTGCACGTGTGTGGGTTGCACGGGGGGTGGTGGCAGGGGCGTAGGCGGGCAGGGGGGGACCCGCAAAGAATTGCATTTAAATACATTAAATTGTGTAAATAATATGCTACACATGTTGCCAGTTGCCAGTTCATTAAATACATGCCACAGATACAGATACATGGCTAGGCACATGTATCTGCCAGATACAAATACAGGGTACTCACACAAACAGCTCGCAGGATACACAGTCACAGATACAGATACAGGATTGGCTGTAAGCCACAAGCGACATGCCGTGTGTTTTTCTGTGTGTGCTTAACTGACCAGCAATTTATTTATGGCATTTTATCAATTTTATTTTCACTCCTCTCTGGGTTTCGGAAATTTGTTATTTTTCTTTCTCACTCCCCCCGCCATTCGATTTTCCCCCGCTTGACATCCGCCAACTGGGACTTGCTGCTCGCCTGTTGGCGTATCCTTTAAATGCAACTTGTGCGCCACTCGTCCGCTGGGCGTTTCGGCCCCGGCGACCACTTGAAACCCGCTTTGATCCTCTTAAACTAATTAGGCCTCGAGAGCGCCGACTTGAGCATGCTCAGCGGTACGACATCAAAGCGTCTCCCGTGTAAGTCCGTAATCTTCAAAGCTCCAGAAATTCATTTTGAACAGGCTGCCAGCGGCCAGGAGCAGGCCGCCGGAATGCTGCTCCCCCGGCGGAACAGGAGGTGTCCGCCGCCCGGTGTTTATGTGTGTTTGAATCCCTCTTTTTCGGTTTTTTCCTTTTGTTGAATATTATTTACCGTAAACGGTTAAGCGCACTCAAAGGCCATGACACCTTCACTGTAAAAAAATAGTAATATATGTCAGCCTTTAAATTACTTTGAAATAAATTCATATCCCATACAGCTCAATACTATAGAGTTCATGTGCGCTTCCACGGGTTGTGATATGGGTGATATATCACTTCCCACTCGGGTGAAAAATTAAAGCAATTTTGGTATTCAAAAAGTATGCAACACAAAAATTGTTCGGATATTCCCCCACCAAAAAAAACCGCCTATGTTATTTTCATTATATTAATTTTGATTTTTAATTATTTGAAAAGCAAAATTGATAGCAAATGTACATAAAATTCTTGAGCATTTCTTCCTTTCATTAAACTTTTTTCAAATATTATTTTTCTAAAAAAATTCTATGTAATATTATTTGATAATATTTAATACAGTATCACTTTAAATTGTTATACATAACAAAAATTATTTTACATGCAAATCCTCAAAAAAAAAAAAAAAAATTCTAACAATATTTATATTTGAAAATGTATTTATTTGGAGTCATTAAAATCTTTATTGCATAATGCATATTTCATTAAATACTTTTGTATTTTATTTTTAGTTTAAGTGTAAAGAGGTTATATTATCATTTCTAAATTGGGTATAACTTTTTCTGCGACTGTAGCACGTATGTATAGCCCCATATCTTCGCCAGACGGAGGTTTGAGATTTTTGAACCTGCTGCCACCACCCACCACCTAGGGTGTTGGTATGTTGGTATGTGGGTGGTAGGTGGTTGGTTTCGGGTGGGTTTTGTGGCCGGTGTTATGTGTCATGCGCATAGCTGGCGTCCCTGGAACATCTAACTGTGCTAATGCATACCAACGCCTGCTGAAAGTCCTCGGCGCCGGATAGCTTCTAATATTGAAATTCTCGCTTAGAAATTTCTAACGCGAACGCAACCCTAGCCAGAATGCCAGCTCAAAGGTATTAGAATTTGTTACCTTTTTTCAGAGGCCCGGTTTTTTTATAGATTTTTTGTAAAGGTTTTCAGCGACACCTGCGGGTGGAGCGACAGAATGTGCGGCTGGGTTTCCTGGTTGCCTGTTGGGGCCAGGTAAATTATGCAATCTTTGGCAGCGACAACGGCGACAGGTGCGCGACAGGAGCCAATCGACTCCTGCCGCAGGAGTTGGCGCTCATAATAATGGATTTTTTCGTATATTCCAACAAGGCGAACAGCAATTGGGGTGGAATCCCGGCTAAATCCCCTATGTCGTTAGATAAAACTACCCGCACACACACACGTGTGGCGAACGGGGTTGGGGGTGGCGATTACTGTTATAACTAAAACTACGAAACTATAGTGTTTCAAAACTAACAGTATTACCATACCAGGTTATCAGGCCACCAGAATTTCCCAGCAGGACGAGCAACTATCTCAGTTGGGGTTTTTTCCCACCTTCCACTTTCACTACCGGAAAATAGTTGGGAAAACCTTTAACTCTCTTCGGCGCGCTCTCGCTCATGTGTGGAAAGCGAAAGTGTCCTGCGCTCTTGGCATTTGAAAACTACACATGTGAGGCGTCTAAGCAAAGCTAAGAAGCTGCCCAAACCGCCGGCGAAAATTTCTAAGCAACTTGGAGCTCAAACTCCACCCACGCAAAACAAGCTGGCTTTTTTTCGCCGCACACCAGGCAATTGGGGCGTGTAAACTACCCCAAAGGCTGAAAAAGTTAAGGGTCGCAAATCGTCAGTTACAGTAAGTGAAAGTAACCCTCGCTGCCGCCGAGAGTCGGGCGCTGAGAACGGCGGAATAGGTGGACGCAGGCCAGGAATTTTCCCCGCTTTCCATTGCCAACCGGGCGAAGGGCGAAAGTCGAAAGAATTTTTGGAGCCGGCGGAGGAATACCGTCATTAGGCCAGCAGATGCCACCAAAAAGTGGCAGCAGCGCATTCCGATCCGATGACGTTCAACCGAAAACTGTGACTTGAAAGCGTTGCCGAAAAAATTCGAAATATTTTGTTAGCACATACTACTGTTTGTTTTTTTCTTTTGGGCCCATGGCCATGTTGGCCCCTTGGCAACATTGGCCAGGGCGACAGTTAGAACGCCAGAGTGCCAGGGCATCAGGATGCGGAGGCAGCCGCTGCAATCGGAATTCCACTGGCATTCGAAGGCGGAAGTGGTCTTAGGAATTCACTTCCGGTTTCGAGGCCCTGGTCGCCTGGTAAATGAAAATGCATCAGTTCCGCATGTGTGGCATGTTTTGGCCCGCTTTGGCCCGCTGTGGCCCCCGATATCCGTCTGTATATCGTATCGCACATTCCACACTCCCCACATTCCGAAGACGGGCGTGGCCGAACGGGCTATTGATCCGTTGCATGTGCGACGCACGGCGACCAGGAACCCCCAAACAGGCGAAATCCCGCAGGAAACCCGGGAGTCCCGGAAAGTTGCGCATACGCCGCGTGAGCCACGTTTTAAATGCCAGCAAAAGTTTCAAAATGGCGCCGCATCTTAAAGTGCCAACTTGTGGCTCTATACCACCAGGTGCCCAGCTGTTCGCGACAGGCGGTTCATAAAAATCCCCATAAGCCCGCTGTGGTGTGTTTATATTATATAAATATGTCTCGGCATGAAGTGACTTGCCAATAAACTTGAGCCACTTAAGCCCTCTAAAGTAGGCAATGGCAAGTGAGTCCTACCTGCCACCTTCCTCGAACTCATGTGAGTGTGTGAGTGCCGCCTGAACGCTTTGAGTGGCTTTAAAAAAATATTTTCGAGCCGAAACGAGCAGGCTAGCAGGCCCAAAGACATGTGTTTTCAGATAAAAAATGTGTGTGCGCCTCTCGATGGGCAAAAAGAAAAATCGAAGAGCCGCCGACTAACGGAAAAAATAAGGCTCAAATGGCAGGGCTGTCGTTGACTTTTATGGGCATTTAGCACGTCATTAAAACGTCAAGTCATCAATCTTCTGGCCCATTCGAACAGGCTCGCAGCCTGGCCAAGAACTCCGATTCGATCCGGAAGGCCGGAAGCCAAATTTTCGGCAACAAAAAGGCGGTCGCGTGGGCGGCCATTAGAAAATTTCCATTTTCGTCACACGTTGTCAGGCCAACAGGAGGAGCCAGCGAGCTCGAGCCCAGACGCTTTTCAGTTTCGGCCAAAGTCACCGCATTCCAATCTCCATCTAGCCGTTCTCGCCGCCTGTTGGCCAGATATTTCTCATAGAAATGTTAGAAAAAGAAAAGGCCACCGAGAGCGTGCTTAGAGGCGGCATTAGAAGCGCTCTCGCTCAGGGGCAATAAATCTGGCATTTTAATGCGAAAACAGTCAACTTGTCGGCGTCGATTTCGACCAGGAAAGCAGGACTCTCGAGCAGTGTTTCTAATTCCTGGCAGGACATGCGCAGTATGGGTGGCTTCTTGGCTTGAGAACAAGTTATGAATGCCAGCAGTAATGTCGGAAAATCTCTCTTTCGCTTTTGGTTTTTTTTTTTTGCTACTTTTCCCACTCCCACCAACGCCCCCGACTTACTGGCCAACTTTGGTTGCCTATTACCCTTACGATAATGATAAGAAATTTTTATGTCCCTGCCACGTGAGGGAGCGTCTGCATATATTATCAATGCACACACGCGGCGTGGCAAACTTGGCGCCTAAATTAGCGTTTGCGTGGGCGTCGCATTCCGATGGAGAAAAAGAAATATTGTAGATTCTGGTAGCGGGCAATCAGAGTTGGCCAGTAGGTGCCTACATTCCACGGCAGGATTCCCCATCGCAGGACTCGCACTCTGCGCAGCCGCCGAGAGAGAGGGGAGAAAGTGCCGGGAGTGCCGAGTGGAGCACCGTTCTCGCTGCGCATTGGAGAACAGTGGATTGGGATGTCAAAAATATTATATTTATTAAATGAAATTGAAATTGAATGGTAACTAGAAATACCTTGTATGATACAAAAAAAAAAAAAAAAAAAACTAATTACATAATGTATAAAAAGTGATTTTTAAAATACAACTCATATCAGTTACTTGGATCCCTGCTTCTATTATTTAATATAATATAATATAAGAAAGTTCTCCCATGTTAATGGGCTACCTCAGTAATATAAGAAATATTCATCACATAAAGTATTCATCGTCCTAAAGTGAACTAAATTTCAAATTCCCATAGAGATGGTTTCAGAAATAATAGAACCAATACAGGACTAGTATTGCCCCACTGTGAGTACCAGCCCCTCAGACGTTTTTTATCATCACAGTGTTGGTGAGTACTTTGTAACGAAAAATCAGATTGCTACATAGTGTAAACGTGTGCCACGGGGGTTGTTTGGTGTGGTGCTCGAGACCCCTGCCCCCATTCGCCGAGATTGCTGGGGGTTCTGTAAATCGGCGTACAATGTTGCTGGCCTGCCGATGGCTGCTAGCCTAGTACCTTTTACAGGAATTTGTACTACAAATCTACCAAAAATTTACATGTCACCCCTGGCGGCAACTTAGTCGCTGTGCTTAGCGGCCAACCCTTACAGACATCGCATGTAATGTGTGTGCGGGAAAGCGGGAAAGTGGGAAAGCGACGGGGATCGCAAGACGCCTGCCACGCTCCCAAATCGCTGCGGCCCTGATACAAGTTTGCATATTTCTAAATTCTAAGCGCATCTGCTTGAGGGTCTCGGCATCGGAATCGGAATCGGAGTGCGACTGTCTCCCCATCTCGTGCCCTGAACGAAATCGAGAGTGGAAGGCGCTGCAGACGCACCCTCAAGGGAACTTGCTTAGCATAAAGAAAAAACGAGGACCAAAACAACATCATAGGCTGCTGTTTTTCCTGTGAGTGCACTGAGGAAATAAAGGCATAATTTGTTAGGTTTTTAATTCATTTTTGGAGAAATAGTTTTAGAGCTTTATTAAAATAAATCAGCATCTAAAATGATAAATTTATTCACTTTTAAAAATAATTTTTTAAATTTTAGAAAATTGCGCTAAAAAAATGTTTGCCTTTGAACAGAGGAACATTTTCTAATTTCAAATTTGCCATAAATTAAGGGGAGTTAGGGTAAAAATTTCTATGAGTTTACCTTTTATAAGAGAAAAACAAAATTATAAAATTATCTTTTCAACGCTAATTATCAATAAATCATTTGTAAAGAATAAGTTTCTAACAAATTTAAGAGGAATAAAATAAAAATAAAATATAATCGAAAAACATTTGTTAAAAATGTTGTACCTAAACATACCTTTTTTTGAGTGTAAAGCGGAACAAAGACATGAGCAAATGATTTCCTTGATAGGCAGCCACATAAAAAACCTGAGCCTACGCTATAGACAATGTGCACCCCGACCGCAGATCCTTTCGGATCTTTTCACTTTTTTTTGAGCTCTCTTGTTCTCGACTTGGGGTTTTTTTTCGCTGCTGCCACACTTCCTGGCTGCTGCAATTCGAGGGTGCCTCCTACCATCTTTCACTTTCAATAAAAAAAGAAAATAACAATGAAATTATAGAAAAAACCCGAGACTCTCAGTTTTTTCTTAGGGTTTTTTTGTTGGGTTTTATGCAAAAGACACCGAGGGCGCCATGTGGTGCGTGCCAGTTGCCATGGAGCATTTGGTTTTTTATGCCAAACGGATATGCGATATTCTGGGCGTAGGCCGGGGCAATCTCTCCATTCGATTCCCTTTCCTTTCAACCCAAGTCAATGGCTTTTGTGGTCGCCTAGCACGCGTCCTCCACTTGGCAGCTGTTGTTGGACACCGCCGGAACGAGATTGGATTCAATTCCGGCCGAGATCAGATCCTTTGCATATTGGTTTGTACTTTGCAGCTGCCGGCATGATTCTATCATCACGCCCCCAGTGCGGCTCCCTGGTCTCAATCAGTTGTCCACTTGAAGGTGTTCCTACCTGGCGATCACCTTTTCTGGCTCTTAATTGTTGTCAGCGCATTCGTCACACTTTTGCTTTATTCCCGGAGAATGTGGAATGGACCGTATCAGTCAACTGGACAATGGTCCTTGCTGTCCCTTGGTTCCTGGCCAAGGTCCAATGTGTCAATGGCTGCGTTAATAATGCGATTTGCATTTCTCCCTTTTCACTTTTCACTTTTGGCCGGCCTTGTGCCGTTTATCCTGCTGTTTGATTGAGTCGTCGTGCCCATTATGCCGCTTAATCCGCACCTTTCATCCAGGCCATCCTGACCATCCCGACCATCCCGACCATCCATTGTCCCGCTGGCCAGGTCAGCATTGGCTGCGCCGGCTTAGTTTAATTTTGCGAGCACCGCTTGATTGACAGCCACATGCCACTGGACATGAATGACCCTACGAGGTCCATAGACAAGGCCAAATCCCGCATTTAGAGATCATTTAAATGTATTTCAATGATCTTGGCAGCCTGCGATTTTGGTTTATTTTAAAATATTTACCAAAAATGTATTTGACATCCAGGTGCACAGTCCCTTGTACCATATTTTTTGAGGTGAAGATCTTGACCAAAAGTGTGTATTTTTTATTGCGATTAGATAATCCCCACAGCAACAGTTGAATCGACCGGTGGGAGAAAAGAGACGGGATATAGTAGGCTGGTCAGCATGGTAATTGGGACCTCGTCCGTCACAGCGCCGAAATAGCTCAGTTGGGAGAGCGTTAGACTGAAGATCTAAAGGTCCCCGGTTCAATCCCGGGTTTCGGCAATCCTAAATTTTTTTTTATTTTTATTTTCTACATTATTGCTTTAGAGCCTATATAAAAAACTCATTAAAAAAATTAAGAACATAACAGTTTTTTATAAAGAAATAAAAGTGGTCGTGAAAGGAAATACATTAAAATACAAAATGTATTTAGAACCAAGGAAAGATGGCTAATGTGACTAATTTTACAAACAATTTTTCCATTGCGTCAACTGTAATAAATTCAAGAACTTTTTATGTCATTTCAGTTATGACTTGTCAGGAATAAATTTCTATTCCGGTAAAAAAAAAAACAAAAAAAAAAGTAAGCATTGCCGAAACCCGGGATTGAACCGGGGACCTTTAGATCTTCAGTCTAACGCTCTCCCAACTGAGCTATTTCGGCGCTGTGACGGTGAGGGCGCCAAGTGTCGTGTAGTTCCGCCTGCTATGTTCTGTCCCTTTTCAACTCGTGTTGCTGTTGCCACTGGCATTTGTTGCTGCTGTTGTATTGCTGTTGGGCCTGCTGTTGCGTTGCCGTGGGGCTTATCTAATCGCAGGCATATTAAAAATAGAACCTTTTGCCCGGGGCCGCCGTGCAGAAAGAACTCCCGGAAAATGAGGAATGCTCGGGGGCAAAAGAGCTCCAGCGCCTGCGCCGAAGCCATCAAAGTCAAATGCATTTCAAATGCAAAAAGCCGGCTCTTGGATTTAGTTGAAAGTCTCCCGTGGCTGCACAAAAAGAAATCTGGATTGGGTTTTAAAAATTCGTATTTATTTCTTATGATTACTTGGATGGCTTGATGATATATTTCTTTTGGCTCATATCTTTATGACAGCTAATAAAACTTACAAATTATTTGATAGAATAGAAAGAAACTCGAAAGCTTTTCCAATTTACAGCTTAGAAGATTGTTATATAAAAATAATATTTTATAATAATGTTAAATAATAATAAATAATCTATAGATTATTATAGATCATTATAGTGATCTATATATATTTCTCCCTGTGCCTGTTCGCTGCTGCTCCTTCGTCTGCAGCCAAATCATGTTGGTTCCGCCACGATGGCACATGGCATCTAATGAACTATTGTGGGCGGGGGAGGCGTGGCTCCGGGAGGAGTGGAGGGGGTGTTGGGCTGGTGTCGCGCACACACACACAACTTTGCTCGCTGGGCAACAAATCAGCCAGCGGAGAAAACCAGAAATGAAGCTGGGCTCCAAGCACCAAGTTCCCAAGTTGTCGTTGTAAAAATGTTTGCCTGCACGCTTTCCAATGGTTGCTTGGATCTCTTGTGGTTGTTGCTGTTGGTATTTATTTGTTGTAGCTAGTTGTTGTCGTTGTTGTTGTAGCTGGTCGTGCTTTGCGGTCGTTGCCCCGCTGTGACGTCACCGGTTCAATGGCAAAATGTGACCCAGATTGTCTGAGCTGCACAACTAAGCTATATGGCTTTCCGCTTTGTGTGTATGTGTGGGTTTTTGTTTGCCGTCTGTGTTGGCCACATTTCACCCGACTCTTTAGAACCAAGAGCGGCGGCCAGAAGAGTAAGAGCGCTGCTCTCTTAGCCAATTTGTAAGTTGGAGCCCCATCGATGTTGCCTGGCTGTAACCTCTTGTGTGTGCTTGTTGTTCTTATTTTTTGGCCACGGCAACAGCAGCAGTCGCAGTCGCAGCTTTCTATGCCCCAGGTTAAGTTGGCCCTTCCCGATATTCCGATCCCCGATCCCCCATTCGGATCCCCCTTTCCCTGGCTCTTTCTTCGAAATGGGGACACACGATTCTCAGCACCAGCGGCTTCTCCTTCTGCCAAGTTTCCAGTGAGTCGGCTCGATTGCCTTTGTTGCCGTGTCTCCGTAATTATCGCTTGCCTGGCCAAGTCCCAAACCTCAAGTCGAACTCAAATTCAAGTCGAAAAGCACTCGGAGAAAGGTGGTATTTAAATTGGAGACTATTTTATATATATTATGCCGATCACAAATAAGTTATCGATGATGAATTACAATTTAACCGATGAAGCCTCGATAATAATCGAAATTATGACTTATCGTTTCAATTCCTTCATCGCTTATTACATATCGATACACATTGTAAGTTATTTCTCCCAGTGTAGCCCAAGTTGGCCCAAGTCCCAGAGTCACAGGCCGATGCAGTGTTGCGTGTAATTTGTTATTTTATTTTATTGTTATTATTACCGCATGCGACGTGCACTTTATTTTCATTACCAGTTGGGATTCTTTTCATGCATATGTAACTTCGTGTATGGGAGAGCATCTAATGTCATGCATCGGAATTGGAAAATGCTTTCATAGTTGCAGCAGTTGTAGCTGTTGCTGTTGGTGCCGCTTTTGTTGCACGTGTGAATGTTGCATTTGTGCCCAACTGGGCGGAGTCCCCAGGTTTTTTTTTGTTTGTGGAGCTGGCCCAGCACCTACTACCAGGCTAATTGGAAATGCATAAATGGTAATTGATGGCTATAAATAAAATGATGATATACCCAATTTGTTGTGAGCGAGCACTCTGCGATGATATGGATTCTGAAGCATGTTAGATAATCGATTGACTTGAATGGTGTAGGAATGGGAACGGGTGAGTCCCCCCGAGAGTGATTATTAAATTCTCGAAATTAGTTTTCTTCATCATTGTAGTCTAAGTTTCCAAGAAGCTAATCTTGTTACTAAGACTATTTATTGGGAAATGATGTATTTCTTGTAATATTCAGGTATTTTTAGAGTTTCATTGTATTATATTTTAATCATGTGAACTTTGCGTCAGCAATGATGAAGTTTTCCCTTCGGGGTAACGTGATTTTCCAAGAACTTAACCTATTTCCTGGGGCTATTACTATTTTCCGCTAGTGAATCACTGTGACATTTATGATTTTTTAATTTGAACCTCGACCCATCAACTGAGCTTTTTTCGCTTCCCCTTTTCCAACGCGCGACAAATCAACGGCTATCTGTACAAATTTGTGCAATTCATTAAAACGCTTTTGATTTGATATTGGTTGTGCTGAGAGCAATTAATTGCGCTTTTAACGATTCTCGCTCCCTGTCTCGCCCACCCAGAGCTCCCCCTCTCTCTCGCTCTTTCGCACATTCGTAAGCCGACTTCGATAGCTCTCTATATAAAACCGTGATTTTCAGGGGGGGGGAAAGAGATGTAGAATAGAGAGAGAGAGAGAGAAGAGGGAAGAGAGCGATAGCGATAGCGATGCCGGTTGGGGGCCAGTTTGGGCTTGCAGGCCTCGCACGAAATTAACAATATTTATATAAACAAGTTATAAACAATGTTTGCCTAAACAGTGACAAACACACAAACACAAACAGCCGCAAACCAGTTGATCTCTCAATATCGCCCCCTCTCCCTCTCATCGATATGCCCCGTCTCTTTCGCACATTACATGAACGACGGATGCATGAGTAGCATACACTTCCGCATTTCTGAGGCCAGTTGCATTGCATTCTCTTCTCTTGTTGCCGTCTCTTTCGAATAGCCTGTAGCCCTCTCTCTCTTTCCTCTTTATCACTCTCTTACAAGCCGATAATCACTGGGTGGCTCTCTTACAGGCCAGTAATTACTCTTTAGGTGTCAGCTGATTTTGTTTTGCTTGAACTTTTGCCGGTTTTAAGCCGCGATCTATTCACCCGTCTCTTTCTGATCGTATATAGCGCTCTCTCTCGCACCAGCTCAGTTGTTTGGCTTGTTTGTTTTGAAGCGGCAAGCCAGGCTCCTTCGTACATTAGCATGTCAGACTGGACTGATGGCGACCCTGCCCAATGTCAATCATTTCTTGGCCCTGTCGAGAGAAGCAGGCCAAAAAGGCGGAACGTGTTTCCCCAAAAACTCCCTTTCCCACCCATCGCCCCCGAAATCCATTACAACGAGCTTAAATGCTTGTGTGTTGCCTGTAATCTCCTGTGGCACGGTCACACTGACAATGAAAGTCAAAGAAGAACCCACACTGCCAAAGCCGCCAAAAAAGTAAACTGAGGAAAAAGGTGCGATATTATAAATAAATAAATTCCACTAGAGATTTTAAATTACTTTTAAATGTATTTAAAAAAGGCAATTCATATTGTTAATCAAAGTCAGATTTTTCTAAGGGATTTAAGATGGTCAAATCTTAGGTAATTTTAGATAATCTATGTTTTATAAGAATACATCTTGTTTTTAAAGAGCACTCAAAAAAAAATTGTAGAAAATCACCTATGGATTTGCTTTACTGGCGATTTTTTTCTATATTTCTGGAAAATTTTGATTAATTTGAAGAAAATTTTCTTCACCAGTAGAAAATTTTTTTTTATTTTTAAGAAAAAAATCGACAGTGAAGCAAATCCATAGGCGATTTTCTAAAATTCAGGGCGATTAATTTTTTGAGTGAGCGAACTATACATTTGTTAGGCAGAAATTAAATTAATCTACTGATTCAATAAAATTAATGTATGGGTTACCAACGAATATAAAACTGATTTAAAATGGTAGTGTGAAATTCATAGGTTATCCCTACTTTCTGTGTTATATTTTCCAGTGTAAAAGTTTGGTAGCCCAAAACGCACTCGCATGCTGAACGTGTGTGCGTTTGGGCCTAGCGAGCTTGGCTTAACTTGGTTACACCGCCGATGGGTTGGGATGGCCTGGTCATTTCATTCTTTTTGGGCCCGACTTACACACTTTGTATTTTGTATGCTGCATATGTGTGCCACTCGCTCTCACACACGGGCGGATATTTGGTTTTGGTTTTTCGGGAGGTGAATGGCCGCAACTGTCGTTGCCACTTTGGTAACACCGTGGCGTATTAAACGTAGCAGCGGTGGCGGCGGCGGACCGAAGACCAAAAGCCAAAGCCACAACCTCGTCATCATCATCATCATCATGGAAACCATGGCGGATCCCAGGGCTTTTGGCACACAAAGGAAATTGGGGTGGTGGGGTGCAAGAGGATGGCCACACGGCAAAAAATAAGAAAAATATTAAAGGGGTTTGTGAAATATTTATAATAATTTATTTGGTTTATCATTTAGGTAAATTCGTTTGAGGTGAGTTTCAAATGTTATTTTTCTGAGTATTTAATTCATTCAATTATACATTTTTTTTCGGTGTACTTAAGAGTTGGAGGGCAGGTCAGGCGAAGTAATGTTTAATTTGCTTTGCATTTTGTTTGGCCAAACTCCAGCAGCGTCGATGGTTGAGGTTCAGTCCCAAAACCTGGGAGACTTAAGGACTGACTGAAAGACTGACGGACTGAGTGACGTCTCCGCTGCTTCTGGCTCTTATTTCTGCTCTTGGCCCGAACGTAACTCACGCATTTTTATGGCCACACAAAAGTCTGGGCCGCCGTTTTAGCGTTTTCACTGGCTCTTCATTTTTTTTACATTTTGTTAGTGCGCTTTCTTCCCACACTCCGATTCCCACTGATCCTCCAGCGAAGAGTTCGTATCATATGTGGGCAAGGCGGTGATGAGGAGGTTCTATTCGTATCTAAGCAGCTTTTGCTTTTTAAGTGGAACAGAATTGGAACAAACCTATGGAGGGGGCGTGGCGGACGCGTGATAAATGGGATTTCAGTGGCAATTAGGCAAAGCTAGTCTAGATTAAATAAAGTAAAGCTAGATCGATGTTTGGAGAGGATAATGTTTTTTTAATGTTCTATGTTACAATGTTAAAAAAATAGTTTTTTATTTTTTCAAATTTATAGTTTTTTAAATTTGGATGATATATTATTTTGAGAAAATTCTTTTAACTCACCTTAAAACAAAATAATCAATTGTATAAATATATACTATTCTTTATTAATTAAATACCATTACTAGTTTAAGATGACAGGAAGAATTTTACTATTTTTTTCTTAGTTTGTCAGTATAAAATCAAAATTTTAATCAGCTGAAATAGCGTATAAATTTGTCCTTCATTTTAATGATTTGATTAATTTGTTTTACAGTGCATTACTTATGCTCTATCCCTCTATCGCTGCTCTATTTTCCTCTCTTTCTCCAGCTGGTCAGCGTGTAAAACTAATTTTGTTTTAATTTCTCCTTTCAACACATGTTCGTGTGTAATTTTTAGCCCGCCGCGAGGTATTTGACCCTTTGGCTCACAGCTGATTTATGGGAATTTATACGTATTCGTATACCTATCCCTGTCTATGGTCTGCTGCTGCCTTTGGATCTGATTCTGCCTCTGATTCTGATTCTGATTCTACTTCTGATTCTGATTCTTTTTCTATTTCAGCCCGGAGTTGAATGGACGTTTTGCGTGAAAGTTTGTGTGCCGTGTGTGATACCGTGTTGTATTTGTTTGTTGCCTTGTTTCTGGGATAGCCAAGTAGCCAAGAAGCCAAGTGGCAGAAGCCGAAGTCTAAAGTCGGAGCGCAGCTATAGGAAGAAAGCTAATTCATGACATGCTGACCATATTAATTTATCTTCTTTCTGCAAAAGCTCGTGCATGATTTGGCCATTACCACCAATGGAGCTGCCCCTTTCTTTCCTTTTCAGCTCTCTATCGGCTACAGTCGGACTTCTTTAGCTCAAACTACCTCATAACATTAGATAATTTGCACTTCATAGAGGTTTCGATATTGATATTGTAGTTTTAGACAAAAATTAAGGATAGTGTATAAGATGGGTTTACTTTAAAAAAATAAAATAGAAAATTTACTATTAGTAATATGAACATAAAATAATATTACAAGAATTATGGAAGTATAAGTATAAGTTTGGTATCATATTTCCTAGACATGAATTTAAATGGGAGCTCCCAAAAACTAAGATTTAGGAAAGTTTGAGTTAGGGAATCTAGACTGTATCTATATCTACGAAAGACTTTGCCATATGGTGGCCATGTCTCTGTGGCCCTCCGTCCAATTCTGTGGTACAATGAACTCCGGTGCGTGAAATGTTTGAAGCTCTTCGTTCTTTTTCGGTAACGAGATCATTGACACTTTAACGCGGAATGCATTAAGTTTGTTACCATGGCGAACGATCGCGGGCCGTGATTTCTTTCTTTTATTGGCATGATCGTGCACTCCTAATGATAAAGAAGTTCGTAGAAAGATAGCTAGCCCAGGTCGGTTGAAGAAAGTTGATGGATGGTTGGCCATAAAAATGTGTTGGGATGATGGGTCTGTTGGCATCCATATGAGCATGGAAATATTAGAAAGGTCGCTGGCAATCGATATACTAGCATAGCATGGCATAATATGGGGTTTAGTCTATGGGTTCTTAAAAATCAATAATAGTATTTTAATTGCAAATAAACCCTAGGTTGCAAAAAACTCTAAAAATCTATCTTATGATTTCATTCTTTAATTTTTGTTGTTGATTTATGACATATATATTATAAAATGCTGTTTATTAATAGATATCCCAATGAGAACACTAGTTAGCTCTATTTCTATGATACAAATCCGAAGTTCTTATAAAGCATGTGCCTAACATTTCAATGCTCCGCGGAGCTTATAAGATTTAAATAATTCTCCCATTCCAATGGGCTTTCAGCATTCAGCATGAATATTCGAAGATAATGCAAATGATTGGAGAGCGGGTAAACAAAGTCGAGCTCTATGGGGTTCAGTGACACCTTATCAGGGGAACTTGGCGCGAGGAGGAGCGACAGATAAGGCCATATCATGACAAAAGGGAATCGTTTGGCATTGGATGGACTCGGCAGAGAATTCCCGGCTCTCGAACACGCCATAATTACTCCATTATAATGGAGCGGCAACAACTGAACTGAACTGAACTGAACTGGGCTGATTGAGAGCCGCAGAAGGCTGCAGGCAGCAGATAATGATTATGGTTTCAATTACCCGGAGATGGAGCTAACGAACGCCCCGCAACAAAAGAGTAAACAAACATATGTATATGTTATTTTCCCTCTTTTTTTCTTATTTTTTCTTATTTTTCCTTCCAATTTTATTTTTTTTCCTCCTTCTTTTTGGACTTTTTAGTGGTGTAAAATATGCGGAAATGCATTTCTATGGACTGACTTACACACAAGTCAAACACCACAAGTCATGCCAGCCAGCCGGCGAAAACTTGCATGTGAACGGAGCGCATCTCGCCGTCTCAGTCTGGCCGAATCTTGCCTCCCGTTCGCACAGTTGGCCCGAAGATGACGATATTAATGTGGCTGCGGATGGTAATGATGATCATGATAATCATGTGAAAACCAAGCCAAACCAAAGCCAAAGCCAAGCCAGGAAAAGAGGCGAGAGCCTAAGCCATGGACCTGTTTGGGGCATAATAAGAACACCAAGCAATGCAGCTGCCTGGAGCTGAAGCTGCAGATGAAGCTGGAGCTGCAGCTTCACCTCGTCTTGGCCAATGCAACCAAAATGGCCAGGCCAGCAGGATGCAACTGCGCGGGGGAGGGAGAGGGGGACTGGGACTCCGGGAGGGGAAGGAGGGATGTTGACGATCAACCTATAGCCCAAGTAAATTACGACTGCAAGTCAACCAGTCAAGTCAGTCAAGACGAAAGACGAAAGACGAGAGACGAGAGTCATCTCTGGATCGGATCGTATGGCTGTATGGGCCGTTGGTGTGTGAGAAAAGTTAAGAAAGAAAGCAAGTTGCTGGCCGGGCTTTTTCTTTTGTTGTATTTACAAGCGGCCAAAGGTTCGTTGACCGTACAAATAGTGACCCACTAACATCCGCGAGTACGTTCACCCTAGTGACGTATTGTTGCTTCCATGGAGCCGAAGATCCAACCGACAACCGACCGGGCCGAAGCGAACCTGGCTCAAACCTTTTGGGCCCGTGCCCACTCTTAGCCAGCCGAGTAAGCCAGTTTGAAGCGAACCTCGGTGGAGGCTTAAGAGTAAACTTAAGAGCACGCTCTTTTGGCCCAAAATGCGGAAATGTTGCAGCCTGCTCCCCATCGCAGCTGTATGGGTGTTCACTGTTTCCCTGGCTTCCCCGGCCACATCTTCTGTGGCCTGCTAATCCCATCGCCTCGGACATCTTCATCAGGCTAGATTAAAAGCAAATTGGTTGGCAAACTTCGCTCTCGCTTGGCGAAAAGTGATTTCGGCCCTGACCATAAAAATATTTGTTGCAGCAATCAATTATGATCTGGCTGCAACTGTGTGAGCCTGGCTCAAATGCATCTGTGTGCAGCACACTGCAAGAAGTAAGGAAATATAGATAATGTAATTAAATTATTTTAAATTTAATTTAATATCTTTACATAATGGTCATAAATTTAACGTCAGTTTTATTTGGTTTCAACATTCATGAAATTTCATTCATAATTGTTTAACTCTAATACGCTGTAATTGGCATATTAATGGATTTAATTGAGACTTCAAATCAATGTGGACATAAAACCACAATTGAAGTTGCATATCAAACTCTAAAAATAATATTTCCATTATTTATCATTCGAATTTATGAAGATAAATGGGTTTTGTTTATT
Organism: Drosophila prostipennis; assembly: GCA_037075205.1. Classification (NCBI taxonomy): domain Eukaryota; kingdom Metazoa; phylum Arthropoda; class Insecta; order Diptera; family Drosophilidae; genus Drosophila; species Drosophila prostipennis. Next base: position 50,091 of record JBAMCJ010007764.1, on the reverse strand, counting down.
TTAATTTATACAAAAAGTAATAAATTTAAATGAAATCCCTTTTGAAAATATATCCAATTTATTTATGAAATTATATGGTCTTTGTTTATTTTAATCTATACAAAAAGTAATAATAAAGTTAAATCCCGTTTGAAAATATTCCAAATTATTTATACTAATCTATACACTCCATCTCCCTATAGATAGGGTATCCCAAGCATCCCATGTCTCGTGGTGTTTAAACTCGCTTATCGCCTCGACCACACCTTTCGTTCGACTGGGTCTTGTGACCTTTGGCAGCCTTGACAATTGCCGCCGCCTTTGCCTTTGCCTCCGCTGTTGCTGTTGCTGTTGCCTCAAGTTCAAGCCCGCTGGCAAACCTGAAATTGCCACATGCGGTGAAAGTAAAAATTCATAATTTTACCCCCTCCCCCGGCGCAGTTGTGAACATTTTACCCAAAGAGGCCATAAAAATGGCAAGCCAACTGCGCTCAACTCGAAGGAGGAAGGGGAGGGGTGGAGGTAATAGCAACACTGCAACAGCAAGCCAAACGGCGTTGGTGGCAACACCAAATGCAACACCAAATGCCACACCAACACTAAATGCATTGGCATGCAGTTTTCCAAGCCCCTTTTTACCACTTCATTAGCCGGCGAGCGGGTCGAATTCGTTTGTCGGCTGTCGGTTGTTTTTGGTTTTCAGTTTTCAGTTTTTGGCTTTGGTTTTCGGGCCTTTCTTTTACTTTCGTTCGCCCGGCGAGGAGTTTTCCGAATAATTTTGCCACCAAGGTGTGGGCCGGCCACACATTTTCCTCGCCTTCCAAGGCTGAGGCCGCGTTGATCATGAACATGACACAATATTATGGATTATGAGGCGCCTTTTCTGCACACAAAGAAATTTTCTAGAGTTTTTAACCCTTTGTAAAGAAATGCTGCACAACGATCATATATTTTTTATATTATTTTTTTATTTTTTTATACAAAATAATTTAAGGATTAATATTTTTAAAATTGTATAATTGTAGTTTAAATATTTAAAAATATAATTTACTACTCTCACCTTTTAAAATTTGACCATGTACTTAAAATTATATAAAATGATTTAGTTACTTACAATATTTAAATTTTTATTAAAACACCAAACATTTTTGTAAATTTTATAGCAATAAAGTTTACTGCAAGTAAGATGTTAATTTGTAGCTATCGATTTCATCACCATTTAAATTAGTTTATGTATTTTTTACCGTGTACCTTTTCTACTGCGGGTTGCCGATTGTTTGTGTTTTCCTGTGCTGCTGGCCAAGGAAAATCTGTTGGTGTGGCAAAAACATTTCAATTCCTATTCCAAATTCGACTGGAGTTCATAATTTAGCGTTTATTTATGAGTTGTCAAGTTGTGCGGTACGTGACTTGTCGGCCTTGTTGGATTTTCAAGTTCAGGGCGCCGGCGCCTCTGGGTATCCCGTTTAGATCAACTTGATATTTATGGGTTTATGCAGAAATTTGTCTGTTCCCAGGCAGGATCTGTTTGGCCGGGGCCCACCCAAGCTAAGGGACTCGATGCGAGGTCCATGAATGAACGTCTGCAGGCGGGGGAGGACATTCAATATGGATCCTGGCAGCCTTGAACTTCAACAGTTCGAAAACTGGATGATCTCGGCAGCTGCTGCTGCTGTTGCTGTTGCTGCATCATCTTCCAACTGGCTGGGCACATGGGAAACTGGCCGAGCTTTTGGCCAGGATCAAATGACTATTGGCAGCTGGAGCTGCCTCAGCTTCCGATTCAGATTCAGATTCACACGCTCCCAGCTTCTGCTTACTCAAGTGAGGCCAACAGGCAGCAAAGGCTGCCAAAGAGGCTACCAAATTGGCTAACAATTTTCTAGCGGCTGCCGCTGCAATCATTGGATTAATTTTAATATGTCCATGGACTGGGCTGCTTTCGACCTAGCCAGCAGCATCTATGATTATGGGCTCACGGCATCGACTGGCCGACAAACACATGTACATAAATGTAGCAACATAGCTGCCACTGGAATTGCGACCTCTTTGGTGTTGCTGCTGCTGCTGCAGTTGCTGCTGCTGTAGCTGGTTACGAAACCCCAAGAAAAACTTCCGCATTCATTTAAGATCATTTCTGTCGTTTGCTGCTCCAAGTGGTTGCTGCTGTTGTTGCTGTTGTTGCTGTTGCTGCTGCTGCTGCCGGTGCAAGAGTTGCAAGTTGCAACAAGCAGCGAGCAGCAACAGCAACACTGCCCCCCTCATTTGGCGTTGCTTGTCTGTTGTTTGCTATTATTAATGCCGTCGCCGCCACCACCGACGTCTCAAGTGCCCAGGTCCCCAGTGGTATGTTTTCTTCATTTGCCGTTTTCGCGACTTTATGGATCGGGGAGCAACTGCAGCACACACTCGGAGCCAGTTCGTCTGCTTCCAAAAGACAAGCGCCCAATTGACAAGGTGTTTTGGCGATTGTCCATACCGGATTGCTGTTCCTCATTGCTGTTTGGGTTGTTTTTGATGTCTGTCTTACTGGGGGGCCGCCGACCAGTCAGCTGATCTGATCTGATCCGGGATTCAATGGGAATATCTTGTACATATATTTACAAGATGTATTCAGAAATAGTTTTCTAATTGTTAGATTAATAATTGCAAAAAAGATAATTATTTTAGTACAAATTACTTTGTCTATTTTGGTCATATTATATTTGTATTTTATATTAATTATAAATTATTTTTCAGATTATTTTCTTTGTTTATGGAGTTCCCATTAAATTTAACATATAGTGATACATTTAAATCTAATTCAAGACCTTTAATATTTCGGACAATAAAATGTAAAGATCGTGATTTATTTTAATTGAATTGATTATAATGATAAGTAAATTATTCTTCTAAAATGACTAGTTAATTTAAAAATTATTATAAAATATTATATTTTCCCGTACTATCATCTTTGTAATCCTTTGTAATCCGAATACAATATAAACCACTACACTCTTCCTTAATTTCTTCACAGACCTTTACAAATTGATGCTCCCAATCGAATCGATTAATCTTCTGCCATATGAACCAGATTTAGCAGTAGCATCCAGGAAACCGTTAACCAGTCCTGCCATAATCAGGTCAACTCTTGGAGCGATCCGTTAAATGGTCGAGAGGCCAGAAGAGATCTTCTTCTTCCTGCTGCTTTTTTGTTGGTTCGTGCCGCCTTGGCAATAAATTCACACTAACGGGGCGAAAATGGGTGAGAAGTCAACGCAAGAGACTTTTACGTTCATCAATAATAAGTACCGTTAGCCCGGTCAGAGCCAAAGTCTCCCGACTTGGCCAGATGACCAAAAGTGGCCAGTGTGACTGTCAATAAATTACCCAGAAGCAGAAGCAGCAGAAGAAGAAGCAGAAGCGCACCCAGAGGAGAACGAGGAACCAAGTTGGCCCGGGAGAACGGCCAAGAACGGGAAGACTCGGCAGTGGAAGGCAGAAGAAGGCCAACTGGAGGCAACGGTATATTATGCAATCACAGCATGAATGAGACACTCTTGACCGAGTTTCCGAAGCCAGGCAATAACGGTACCACGACACATGCGACAGCTGACAGCAGAGCCAAGTTGCAGGCCCAAGCTCCCCGGAACGAGGAGGCCCAAAGCGAAGAGCATGGCCAAGAAGCGAGTAACGGGTTCTAGGCTGTGGGCCAAGCTAAAAAGAAGAAGGCTGCGAAAGCTGAACAGAAACGAAAAGGCTGTAACGGCGGGGAAGAGGAAGAGGACAGGGATGTGGATGGGGATGTACCGTAGATGGCCAGCAAGAGCTCGAAATGCAGGGCACCCGCCAATTATGCAAACAATGCAGCTGGGAAATGCAGTAATAATAAAAAAGAAATAAAATGCCAAGAACCTTATCCCCACATGGAGTTTCGCATATGCCAACCAAACGGGGACTATTCCCGTAGTAGTAAGTAAATCCCATAGTAGTGGGATTGTAATTTTACTAGAATTTCAGTTAGCCGCATCTTATTCCTCTGTTTTATATCCTATCTTTGTATGTTATAACTAACTTCTTAAAACTCACTTTATAATAACTAATTTTTAAGATCTAATTTTTTAAAATACATGAAACCAAATTTTATAAATTAACCCTTGAAATGAATTGTATTATTAACAAAATCGTATGGAAATCTCCAGAAGATCTAAAATATTGATGGCATACTTTTATAAATACAATCAAGTCTTGATTTATTTTGCCTTTATTAAAAACAGTGATGCAATTAGTGGACAGAAGGATAATATTGTTGGTTATCTAATCATATTTGTTGTCTACTCGTAAGTACGGTTGGTGGTGTTCGGCAGTACGTCCTCCACGATGAATATAAGCTCGAAGGAATTTACTTCTGCAGATGGGTCTTCACCAGAGAAACCAGAGGAGCAGCTGTGGGCATCGCTGGGTGTTCACCGGCACTGCCGGCAATATCGATATGGGTATACTTGATCGGCAGCTTCGAGTCCAGTCCATGCTTGTCCAGGCCAGAAGCCATAATCATGAAGGCGGCGGGCACCTGGTGGCCACGAGGGGTCCTCACCGATGGGGCATTGTTGGCCTGCACCAGATCCTCGCCGATGACCTTGCCCGCGTTGAAAGCAAAGTCACTGGGACGGAGAATGGATACCTCGAAGGGTTCGCCGAAGGTCTGGCCAGCAGCCTGCAGTCTCCTGGCGTGATCCTCACGGTGGGCCACGCTGTTGTCGATGGCAATCGACTGACCCTCTCCGGCCGAGATGAAGGCGTGTCCCGTCAAAGTGGCAATGGTGAACAGATGCGGATCCGGCAGATTCTGCTCCACGACCATCTCCTTCATGCGGCAGAGAGCATCGGTCATGCACATCCGGCCCTCGGCATCGGTGTTTCCAATTCGAACGTGGAGCCCAGCGCGGGAGGTAATAATTTCATCGGCCACGTAGCACTCCTCGCCCACGGAATTGCGGACCATGCACAGGGCAACCACGACATGGACATCCTCCGGCTGGAGTTGACTGACCACCTGCATGAAACCAGCGGCAGCAGCTGCTCCGCACTTGTCGCGCGACATGCCGGCCATCACACCTCCGGCCTTGATGTCAGCACCACCGGTGTCATAGGTCACTCCCTTGCCCACCAGCATCAGAGTCTTCCTCGCCGGCTTCGGGGGCTTGTACTCCAGGAATATGATGCGACCGCGGTGACGCTCGACAGCATCCGCAGCCCGATTGACGGCCGCGAACAGGGGATACTCCTTCTGCAGGATCTTCGAGTCACTGATCACATTCACGTTCAGTTTGTCGAACAACGGCTTGATGTACTTCTCCACCTGAATGGGCGTCATGCGCTCAGGATCTCCAACTCCGATGTCGCGGGCCACAAAACGACCAGCCTCCAAAATGAGAGCTTCCTGGAAAATCGACTCGGCTTTGGGATCGTCGATCTGGATACTAAGCGTGGTCACTCGGGAATCCTTGGAGATTCCGGCCTCACGCAGTTGAATGGGCTGGAAGATAAATTCATATTAAGGGCGTTTTTTCAATGACTAAATGGCAAATTGTATTAAATAATAATAAATAAAACATTACTCACCACATAGAGCTGCTCCAAAGCTCCGAGAACGGTGCAGAGCTCGGCCTCAGGGAAACGCTTGACCTTGGGCACAAAAAGCAACGGAGTTCGGAAACCAGCCTGGCGAAAAAGAAATAATTAAATATATTTGTTAAAAAATCGTAATAGTATTTCAAAACTTTTGTATTTCTTTAAATGGAAAACGGTTGGCAACATTAAAATACGTTTAGACAAATAGATATTACCAATAGTAATTAAACTAGCTATAACTAATTCTATCAACATGTTGGTAAAGATCCCAATATTAATTTGTAATAAACGACATTTAGTATGATTTTAAATACATATCTACTTGGAAATACACTAATTGTGGTTTCAAAAAACCGCGACCTATATTTTATTTTTGGAACAGCTATAGCTATAGCATATATACATATATGCACAGAAATTGACCTATAACAATTGTGGTTTATAAATATTCCATAAGAAAATTATATTTTTCGTAATTTTGTTAAAATAAAATCGAAACAAGTTTTAGAGAAAGAGAAGAAAGGATACACCTACCTTGAGCACCTTCTCCATGGACTTCTTGGCCGCCTCCTGGTAGCTTCTCACGTCGTCGTAGTCGGTGAGTTCGGTAACGGGAGCGTAGACCACCGGCTGGTCCACATTGGGCGCCTTGAAGCAGGATATGCTGCTGTCGAAGGACTTGTCGAAGCTGCGGTGCTCCTCGAAGGCGGCCTTCAGCTCATTGGGAACCGCCTCGCGGTCGATGATGCACAGGCAGTCGCTGCCCGCCAGGCTCATCAGCTTGTTCAGCCGGAGGGTGCATGGAAGAATTCTGGGGGGCACAAATAAAGTGCGCAACGGAATTGTGTTATTGATATTCATTAAGAAACATTTCTGGGTGTCAACAATATATGCAATGGCGTGTGATTGCCGTGAATTTTATCACGTCACAGTGGCTCTATTAACTGATGCAATCGTTCACACTGCATAACCTCCGCCTTTTGTATTTCAATTCATTTTTCCAAAAGAAAAATCCCCTTTGATTGAGGAATAACCATGCCCCTGTTTTGGTTTGTTTAGCCTTCCTTTTACCCTCATTCCTGGCGCTGAGATTATCTTAACTTTAAGTGCTATAAAGAATTGTGATAAGCTTTTGGAACGACCATAATCATAATAATAATCTAATTTCCCCAATTTTGAAAGAAGTGTACCTGCGGTTAAAGTATTAGGCCAACAAATTTTATAATAATACTATATCACTACTAAGAGCCTCTTGAAGAACGTAAGTGACTTTTATGATTAAAGAAAATAATCTAAGGTTTAAATACATATTTTTAAAACGCCTCCTTTTTTCCCTTTTTTAATTTCGCACAACTTTGTCAAACAAAGCTATTATTTCTGGAAAAGATAACGAATGGAATGTTTAAGATATCCCGATACGTTGAAAGCAAAAAGTGAAAATGGTGATATAGGAGGACCTCAGAAAATGAACATATTTAATTTTAGTTTGGGTGCTACGGGAATGTAATGATATAAAGGTGCTATATGATTAACCTTCACTGTTAAAGATGGCGAATCCCTATGGAGCTTTCCCAATCGGTCGCTAAGCGTGGCCAGATAACTAGGGCCCAATAATTTATAACACACCCTCTAATAACTAGCAATACTCACTTTTCGATACCCATGATGGGGACTTTTTACAGGCAGCTAACGCGACTTGGTCGATCGGCAAGTGGGGCGTCACTGAACTTCAGATGGGGACAGAGCGCTGCAGCTGGAAACTGGAAAATGGGGAGCGGGATCTGGAACGGAACCGAAAGCTGGCGATAAGGAGCGGTTCTGATAACTCTCGTCAACGATTTGCAATGTTCTGGCTGGGTGGTCAAGCTTTTTATACAATCGTCGAACGGGCCGGACTTTTGTTTTAATTGCTATAGTTGCTCTGGCGAAAACAAATCGCACGAGCGATGAATAAGCGCCAGTATGATCGCTATGTAATACTAGAACTCGGATATAACTCGAAAACAATAAAGGCAAAGTCTACTCACGTCGCTCGGTTGGGAATTGTGGGTTTCCTCTTGCCAGTCACGTCCACGGTGGATGCAGTTTCTGGGCCACCAATCGTGAAAACAAAGGAGAGTCAAGTCGGCCAGGTTTTCGCAGTAGACCAGCCGGCATGTGCGGAGCTTTCAAATACCGGCCAGCTGTTTGACGTTTGCCCGCGTTGCCAACCGATTCGAACGACCTGCAAAGCTTTGGGTTCGAATTTTTGATACCCTTTCTGAGGTATCATAAACATGATCATGATAGATACTCGACTTGTTATTGTTATTGATTTTTAGTTTTCTACGAGAAGTGACTTTTTTCTTACTTCTTTACAAACTTCGCAATTTTTACTGCCAAATCCTTCCTAAATAAAAACACAGCTATTAAAACAGAACATTTATTCACCGTTAATAAAGCTCTGGATGTCGTCAATAAGTTTCGGCAACTGCTTGGCCTCCAGGACCAGGAGTTTCCTGTAGGGCGTCATCACCGCATCGCCTTCCAGCCAATCGCCAGACATTCCCGAGTCCGTCTCGGAGGCCACGGAATATTCGAAGGAGAACTTGGCCCGATCCGACAGCAACTCATCCTCGGCATTGGTGTAATTGTCCTCGGCTGGCTTGCCCTTCTTGGCTTCCTTCCGGTAGAATTTAATCAGGAGCAGCAGAGTGCCAAAGTCGAACTTCATTTTCTTGGCCTTGGCGGCGTCGATCTCTTGCTGCAGACTCTGCAGCAGAGGCACGGAGATCTGGGCGGGGATGTTGATGAACCGCTCGTTGACCAGGAATCCCACATGGCGCTGCTCGCTCTCCAGGAGCTCCCTCAGCTGCTGCTGCACTTGCTCCGAAGCGTGCGACTTGGCGCGATCGAGCAGATAAGTTCTCAACTGTCCGATGCTGGGCTGATCCTTCTTGGCGGTCAGATTCAGCACGGAGGTGATTCCGAAGACAGTGCCATCCTCGACCATGTTTTCGTCGTCAGTTTCGCTCTCGGCGCCCTCGTCGTCGCACTGGCAGATCACACTGCCCACGTAGTTTTGAGCTGGAAATACATACGGTTATTTACAGGGAATATTTGGGAAAGTTTAGATTTATTTGGAACACATCTGTTATAAAAATCCTACTAGTTTTGGAGTACTTACATATGATAAGATCCGCCATTTGGTTGCAATTGATGTGGGCTCGCAGAAACAGTCGCTGCAGCAGCTGGGAGATTCCCTGGGCGTCGGGATCCACCGGCGAACGTCCCTCGAAGTCGATTTGCACCTCCTAATTGGGAAGTAACTTTAATAACATTTTGGTTTCAGGTTTTTTAAGGGGTTTGCTTACCTCGTTTCCCCTGTAAGCATCTGGATGAGGTTCGTCGTCGTCCTCATCCTCGCTGGAGCTGGAGTCCTCATCGTTAGGGTCCACCTCCATGGTATTCAGTTTCTTTTGCTTATTCGCAGACATTTTAATAATTAAGTAAACGAATTTACTTTCGTTCGGCTTCCAAATAAAAATAAAATGCGGCTTGAACAGCTGTTTGTTGCTCACACGTGTTGCTCCGCGTTGCCAACCACTTACCAGAGCGCTGTTAGCCGTTATAGAGCTCTGTAAACTCAACTAACATAATGCTGTTACACAGGAAAAAATAAGCATTTCTCTGAAATTTAAAAATAAAATACGAAAACATAATTCGTATTTTTTTTAAGTCAAAGTCATATTTATTTAAACATTTTGTGTAATCTTGTGCTTTCATGCTTTCGTCTCACTGATGTATGAACTTTTAAAATATGAATATTTTTGTATAAATACATAAGTTTTATCTCACAAGTTAAATACAATCAACTAGGGTCAGAATCACGTGTCCAGCTCCTTTTTCAAGATCTCAGGACATTCGTTGCTGGTTTCAGATTTGGGCAGAACTTCTTTCTTGATCTTGAGGCGCTCCTCGTACTGCTCCTGCGTTAGGAGGCTCGCTTTGATGGCATCGCAGTTCTCGATTTTCGGCAGAAGGATGGCAAAATAGCCGGCTCCCTCGGGCAGTTGCTCCAGGAGTTTGGGTTCCGCCACTAGGGCAGTGTTGACCTCCACCAGTTTTCCCCGAATGCAGCTGGGCACCTTGTAGGTCTCTCCACTTTCCGTAGTGAGCAATACCAGGGTGGACTCCGCCTGGAGAATCATACCGCCCTTTTTGCCCTTGCCTTTGACCACATTCTGGCTGCGATCTACGTTCCCGATATCGAAGTTTACCGATGAGATGCCCTGACTCAGGGCAGGATGATCGGGAGCCAGACAAATCAGGCAAATGCGATTGGAGTGGTAGAGCACCTGGTAGGGTACATCTCCCTTAAAGTAGTAATATCTGGTAAAGAATCGATCCACAACTGTGGGGTAGTCCTCCTGGAAACCATCTGTTATGGGCGTTACGAACTTTCCGCAGATCTCCTGTTCCTCGTGTTCGAAATAGAAGGCTTCCAGCGGATCCTCGGATAGGACTGACATATTGCGAGACTATAGATCCAGCTAATTACCCTCACCTTGGAGTAACTTTTCCTTGTATTTCGCCTGACGTTCGAGGGCTTTAGCGCGATTTGCGGCCGATCGGGCAATACGTTCGCCTTTCAGACACTTGACCACCTATTTAATGAATTTTTAAAATTTTTAATTAAAACCTTAATTTAAGATAAGTACTTGACAACCTACCTTATCGTCAATAGAGTTGCACACGCCCACAAATTTGGCGAAGGCGTTCTGTAAATACATAGGATTCCCCGTTTAGTTAGCACTACCATTCCCGGTAATCCCATGAAGTAACCTCACATTTTCGTGACAGGCCTGGAGTTCCTCGATTAACTTGTTGCAAGCGGGCGTGTGCAGGTGGGCGGCTAGATCCGTATGCATTTTCAGCTGATTCCGGCCGGGTTTATTGTCTTTCCAGATTTCCTGATTCGATTCGCGTGTGTTGTCAAATGTTGTTAGGTAATTTTAACATAGGTTAACATTACTATTAACAGAGTGTCTGGTCACATTCTGCATTTTATAGAAAACAGCTGTTATCAAAAAATACTAACAGAAATACCAAATGTTGAAATGAGAAACGTTATAGTTTAACATTGTAAATTCAAACAAACTTTGTAATTTAATATAAATAATTTATTAGTTAATTTAAAATTTCCTGGGTATTGAATATAAAAGAGGAACATAATAAATAACTTAGAGAGAACTTAATAATGAAGACCCACTTTGCTCAATCCCAAGAATGATTTAAAATTATAATGCCCTCTAAAAAGTTAAGGGGGGGGTAGGGTCTAGCAAAAAAAAAACAATTGATTTTTTTTTTTTTTTTTTTTCTTGTAGATTAACATTTTAAGATTCTACAAAAAAAGTTTTAAGTCAATCGGACAAAAACTTTAGAAGTTATGCTAAAACTAGTACCCCAACCTCTAAGACTTTAGGTACGTAAGTGCATCTTTAGGTGCGTTTTTCTCGAAACCACGTTTTGAAAGTCCGTGACCATCGGCATTTCTAAACGGCTCAATCGATCGTTTTGAAATTTGTCGCATATTTTTCTGCATAAAAAAACCCGCCCCCTGGGAAGCGTTTTTTTTATTTTTTAACTTTAAGTATTTTTTTTTAAGCCCAAAGTCGAATTTTTTAGGTGAAAAACGCATTTTTGACTTTGGAAATGCAAAAAAAATTCTTTAAAAAAAAATTTAAAAATCGCGCTTCCCAGGGGGCGGGTTTTTTCTTTTCTTAAGCTAAATGTAAAGGCAGAATGGAAATCTAATAATTTTTGGAGGAGATACAGTGGTCACCGCAAAACGCCTTTTTTTAATAGTGTTCCAGCAATCGCTTTGCCACCGATATATTAGCCGATAGTATCGGCTATAAAAATTAGAGGATGTTATTTAAATGACACTTTATAATATACAATTGGTTTCAATTAAATCCATCCAACCAGTTTTTATAGAAAAAATCGCAAAGTTACTTGATTTTTTGATGCCATAGACCCTACCCCCCCCTTAAATAAAACAATTGGTTGCTTGGGGTTTTCTGTTGTTTTTATTTATTTTTGTATTTCACCCGCTCTCACAGTTCATTTTACATAGGCTTTCAGTGTGTAAAATTGATTATAGTATTTTATGCGTTTGAGCTGCTCAGGCTCGTCAACAAGTTCATTTAATTTATTTAAGTAGGTTAAATTCTTTATTATCGTCTTCACTGTTTGCTTTTATCAAAAAAGTCTTATCAACTACGAAAAATCGTCAGGGACACGAACCGAAAAACGAAAAAAATTAAAACTTTACGAAATTCCATTTGCTCAAAACTCAAATCTCAGATCTCAAAATCAAAACTCTGCGCCGTTGTCCACTACTATTCGAGGAAAGGGAAGAAAAGAAATAAACTGGGCACTTGGGAATTATAAAGGGGCTGCCAGCCAATGAGGGGTCGAATCGGGTGGGTTATGCATGGTAATGGGTTAGAAATCGTCGATAGTTCGTCTATTAGTTATTGCTCTCAGTTAGGTGGGTTAAGTGCTGATCTACTCGCCTAGAAAAGACTCGATGTGTTACCTCTCTCTACTTGGTTAAATATGAAAGTATTCAGTGTGTAGTTGTGTGTTTTGCTCTCGATATTGTATTAGTTTCCCTCTCATAAAGCTCTCAGTTCGGTTAAGTTATGTGAAATAAGTGAAAATAAAGAAAAGATCTCCTGCAAGGCGGTTGAAATCAAAAGTTCTCTAAAGCAACCGTTGCTATTTCAAATCGCTCTTGCCTCTCTCTCTCTCCCTTGCTTTCTGTCTCTCTCTATTTATTTAGCTCTGTCTCTCTCCCTCCTCCCTCAAACAATGGCCTTGTTTTTTGTCTTGCGCTGTTGTCCTCTACCGATTATTGGGGGTTCTATAATAACATTTCTCCCTTGTCGATATTAATTCCCTATAGACGGTTACCGGTGCCGATGTCACATTCTCTCTATCTCTCGCTAAAACAAACTAAATGGCAGGTTTTCTCCCCTGGAGGAGCCAACACCTCAACTCGTCTTCTTGGGATCGGCCTGGTTCTGCTGGGCCCCATCCCTCTGCTGGGCCTCAATGCTGGCCAACGCCGACTCGGACATCTTCTTGTACTTGCCGGCCAACTCGGGCAGCTCGTAGGCAATGGCCAGGTCCAGTTTGGTGATCGGACAGCCGCGGAAGTAGGTGCAGGTGTCCCGCAGCTTCTTGAACTCGTACAGCGGGTTCAGGCGGAAGAAGTCGCGGTAGACCTCCGGGTCGGGAAGATCGTAGCGCGAGATGTTCGTCAGCGTGGAGAGGCCCTCGTAGATGTGGTAGTTCTGCGGATGGTCGATGATGTCGTCAGCGATGCGCTTCTTGTTGCCGAACAGCGTCTTGTGGTTGTTGAACGTGTTCAGGTAGCAGTCCACCATCTTGGCGTGGTTGCGCACGCGCACCTGTGGATGAAAATTGGGGTTTACTATAATTCAGAATAAAAGCTAAAAATAATAGTTATATTTTAAATATTTCTAAAAACTTTTAATTATCTGGAATTTGATTGAGCATGCATTTATTAAGTCTTTAAAAGCTTATCAAAGAAAAATTTTAAAAACTCCATAGTTTAAAGTTTGCCATTATAATACCAATTTTTTTTTTTTAATATATAATTATCTATATTATAATTATATTTTAATATACACATTAAACCTTAAATCAGTTAGATCTGTCTAAATTCTCTATTGATTTCTTTATTTTATTTATTATTCATGCACTATTTAAAGGTTTGTACGTTTAGCTATAATTTAATTGTTAAATCATGTTATTAATTCGTTAACTGAATCCTTGACTATACCCATTTGCCAACTTTGGCTAAAGAGTAACTACAGGCTACTATTTTCTCGTTGAAATACCTATTTTTAAATCTTTATTTTATCGAATTCCTCAAGAGCTATGGAAAATATTACGTATACGCCCCATTAATCACCGCAAAACGGCTGTGATTAATAAATCATTATAATGTTATCTAATTATTTTCCTAGGTCATGTTAGTTAATTCATATTTTCATCAATCAACTACAACTAATGCAAGTTTACCCACTTATCACCAAATATCACGCATACGCCCGAGTACTCACCGCGAAACGGCGGGCGCTGGCGATCTTGTGCTCGATGCGCTTGTCGATGGCCGTGCGCAGGTCGCGCAGGAAGGCGCGCTCCTGGGCGAGCAGCAGGCGGGCGGGGGCGCCGTCCTGGTAGGGATGCGTCCACAGCGAGGTGGTGTACATCAGCGGGGGCTGGGCGGAGGACATCAGGGGCGAGATGTTCCAGATGAGGGCGCCCTGGACGCGCAGCAGCTCCTCCGGCTTGACGGTGTCCGCCTTGTTGAGGATGATGCGCGTCTGGTACTCGCGCCCCTTCAGCTGGTCGAGAATGGCCTCCGTCTCGGGACCCACATCCAACTTGGCCGGGTCGTAGACCAGAAAGATGATGTCCGCCCGATCGATGAACCACTGGCAGGCGTCGTTGAAGGGGAAGACTCGGGACACTTGCTTGCGCACCTCTAGAATGCCGGGTATCTCGACGATGTTGACCTGAAAAGCGCATAGCCAAGTGCTTAAATATAGTAATTCTCAGCTTTACTGTCTGTATTTTGTGTTTTGTCGGCCACTACTCAGTCCGCCCCTGTCCCGCATCAATTTATTAATAACGAAATTAATGCAAACAGCCTGTGTGCTAAAAGCTATAAATTCCGTTTGGCAGGTGGCCAGCTGCTCTGCAGTTTCTGCAATCAACCGGCAGCTGCCCTGGGCGACAAGTTAATGCTTCTGTCCCTGATCTGCCCTGCCAGATATTACGGGCATATACATATTTATGTGCTTACCTTCTCGAGGATCTTGCTCTTCATCTTCAGACCCCGCAGGCGCTCCTCCAATCCCTGGCCGAACTTCTGCAGGCCAGAGAAGGTGTAGTCCGCCGCCAGTTGGGTGCCGTCAAGAACCTCCGTCTCGTTGCCCCACATCAGGATGTTGAAGTAGGCCGGAGAGGGTTCAGCACCTGTTGGAGAAAAAAAAATTTAATAATTTTAAATATAATTCGATTTGTAAAAGATTATAATATGGATATAATAAACACATATATTAGAAAAAATCCTAAAAATATATTTTTATACCCGTTACTCGTAGAGTAAAAGGGTATATTGTATTCGTGCAAAAGTATGTAACAGGGAGAAGGAAGCGTTTCCGACCCTATAAAGTATATATATTCTTGGTCAGGGTCACTAGCCGAGTCGATATAGCCATGTCCGTCTGTCCGTCTGTCCGTCTGTCCGTCTGTCTGTCCGTATGAACGCTGAGATCTCGGAAACTATAAAAGCTAGAGGATTGGCATTTGGCATGAAGATTCTTGGAGTTCCTACGCAGCGCAAGTTTATTTCAAAAAGGTGCCACGCCCCCTCTAACGCCCACAATAGTTAATATACGATTTTAAAAATTTTAATATTTCGGAAATGTAAAAATGCAGTTTTGTTGTGTTTATCAATACCTATCGAAATGTAGAAGAAATTTTTTAAATCGGACCATTCGTTAAAAAGTTATTGCTGATCAAAGTTTATATCTCCCTCGCACGCCCTTTAGCCGAGTGACGGGTATTAGATAGTCGGGACACAAACCCGACTATAGCGTTCTCTCTTGTTTTTATTTTGTATTTTCCACGCCTTTAGAAAACCGAACTAATTTTAAAATATTGTTCGGCTAGTGAAGTTTTATTAAGAATACTTAAATAGTGGACAAAAGATTTTTGTTTATAAAGTTATATCAGTTTTGATATACTCACCAGTTCTCAAAGAGTTCGGGGTGTACTCGTTGTCGGTCAGATAGTTAAGGATGGAGGACTTGCCACCCGACCAGGGACCCATGAACAGGATCAGTGGCTTGGAGAAGATCTCGGGATCGCTGAAGTGGCGGTTGCTCAGATCGCGGTACTTGTACAGGGTCTCCAGGGGCTTAACGGCGTTCTCGTAGATGCGCTTAATGTCACGCAAAATGATCTCGGCCACATTATCGGTGGCCTTCTCGCGGGCATTGAACTCCTCGTCCAGCTGGAGCAGTTCGGTGATGTGCTGGCGACTGCGACGGTTCTCGGGGATGTGTCCTTCCTGAAGGGGAATTATTATTTATTATTTATAAGGGATTTTCCCATAGACACTTACCCAGAGAAGCTCATCCTCTGGCTTGGTGTCATCATCATCGTCGTCGTCGTCAGCAGCGGCTTCCTTGGCGGCATCGGCCTGTGGTTCCTCCTGAGCTTCCTCAGATTCCACGGCATCTTCCTGGACGGCTTCGGGTTCCTTGGGAGCGGCCTCCTGCTGGACAGGTTCCTCCTCAGCTTCCTCGACCGGAGCTGGCTTCTCCTCCTCCTTCACTTCCTCAGACTCTGGCTTCTCCTCTTCCTGTTTAACTGGTTCCGGTTCGACTTCCTCGACTACCGGTTCCGGTTCTTGTTCCGGTTCAGGTTCCTGTTCGGGTTCTTTCACAGCCTCGACTTCGGGTTCCACTTCGGCAGACTCCTCCTTGACGATTTCCTCCTCCTCTACGGGGAACTCTTCGGCGGGACCTAGTGGAGCCTCAATGTCCATAACGGGAGCAGCATCCACCTCACGTTTGCTACGCTTCTTCACCGCATCCTTCTCATCCTCATCATCGCCGTCGTCCCCATCGTGATTCTCGCCGCTGTCCTTGTGGTCGTGCTCGTTGGGAACTCCATCGCCATCGATATCTCCGTCATGCTCGTTCAGGATGCCATCCCCATCGAGATCCTCGTCCTTCTCGTTTGGTACACCATCACCATCCAGATCTTCATCCTCTGCAGGGGTTTCGGGGAAGATAAATACAATTTAAATGATTTCTTTTTTAATCAACATACTGGAATTGTTGGTGCCATCGCCATCCAGATCGTCATCCTTTTCGTTCTTCACGCCATCTCCATCGATATCTTCGTCCTCTAAATTATCCAAAGCAAATTGAATTATTAAAATGGGTTAGTTAGAAACAATGTATTGTATTGTTTTTACCGTGGTTCACTTTGCCATCACCATCCAGATCTTCATCATCTTCATTTTTCACTCCATCGCCATCGAGGTCTTCATCCTCTGTGAATCACAAGAAATGAATTAATATATTTTCTCTGAAAAAGTTGGTTTTATTAACTCACCGTGATTGATTTTTCCGTCTCCATCTAGATCATCGTCTTCCTCATTGGGCACACCGTCTCCATCAAGATCTTCGTCCTCTGAAATATTCCGAAAATGCATTAGAAACTGCGCAAATTCTAAGGTTAAATCATAAACAAAGCTGAAATTAAAATAAGATAGGAGCGCTAAGTAGCAATCATCTGAAAATCTGAGAAGCTTTTGAATTAAGCAAATTATTCGATATAATAAACCTAAACACGAAATATACAAATTAAAGCTTTAAAACAAGAGAGAACGCTATAGTCGGGTTGGTGTCCCGACTATCTAATACCCGTCACTCGGCTAAGGGGAGTGCGATGGAGATTTGAACTTTGATCAGGCCTAATATTAAAATTTTTAAAATCGTTTATAAACTATTGTGGGCGTTAGAGGGGGCGTGGCACCTTTTTGAAATAAACTTGCGCTGCGTAGGAGCTCCAAAAATCTTCATGCCAAATACCAATCCTCTAGCTTTTATAGTTTCCGAGATCTCAGCGTTCATACGGACAGACAGACAGACGGACAGACGGACAGACGGACAGACGGACATGGCTAGATCGACTCGGCTAGTGATCCTGATCAAGAATATATATACTTTATGGGGTCGGAAACGCTTCATTCTAGCTGTTACATACTTTTGCACGAATACAATATACCCTTTTACTCTACGAGTAACGGGTATAATTAAGCAAATCAAGTATCAAAAGCAAAGAGGTATGTATAATTTATGGTCATACCATGATTTGGAGTGCCGTCGCCATCTAGATCATCATCCTCTGTGGGATAAAATTAAAAATGTATGTTACATAAGGAAACTATGGAATATTAGCCCAACCTACCGTGATTCGCCTTGCCATCGCCATCGATGTCTTCGTCCTTGGAGTTGGGCACACCATCCCCGTCGATGTCCTCGTCCTTCGAGTTGGGCACACCATCCCCATCGATATCTTCGTCCTCATCGTTCGGGATGCCATCGCCATCAATGTCATCATCCTCGTCGTTTGGTATGCCATCTCCATCGATATCATCGTCCTTGTCGTTCGGTATGCCATCCCCATCGATGTCATCGTCCTCGTCATCGGGGATGCCATCGCCATCCAAATCGTTGGCACTTTTCGCGTCCTCTGTGGAATCCAATTCGACAGTTTCAATTTCAATCGTCTCTTTCTCATCAACCGCAGAAAGCCCACCATCATCGTCGTCATCGTCGTCGTCCCCACGTGGCTGATCGGATTGCAGTTCTCCAGATCCATCTCTGACACCATCTGCAATTATATAATCGAGTGATTAGTCCACTGAGTTGCCCGTAAATTAGGTGTTAGTCATATTTAAAAGTTGTTCATTTGGATCTCTTTCTGATTAGTAGATATATCTTAATAGGCCATTTAACATAATTTATTATCTTGCATATCAGAGAAATCTTGATAACAGGATGACTTAATAAAATTGTTTTATGTTTGTTAATTAATTTATTTCATGCATATTTTTCTAATATATTATTATTAGTTCTTAAAATATCTAAACCAATAATCCCTTACCTGTTTTCAATTCATGTATGGCCTTTTCAATGTAGGGTCGACATTCTGATTCGCTTGGTCCGACATCGGCATTGACAAACCCAACTGAAAATCGTCAGAGAGAACATGACAGGTCAATTTGTAATACGAGCATATAGCATATATCCCAACGATCAGGAAGGGCTCTAGGAAGGGCCCCAGGCTATTTTCATCTCGTCATCTCCTAAAAGCCAAGAACAATGGCCCCACTTTCTCGGTTTGATGTCAGCGCCAACGACGAGGTCATTCTATCTGTTCAAACTTGACATTATTTATGGTACTCGAAATATATGTGGCGGATTTATGAATTTTATTTTTAAAAGATGAGAACTCAAACACATTTCGCCAGCTTGTGGATGAGTAAATTTCTGTACCATTCCGTTGGCTGCTCGCCCACTTTGGCCTTACTTCTTTATTTTCGTTTCTCTTGGCCACCTTACTGCTCCGAAAATCCGGATGCGGGGGCGTTCCATTTGCAATGGAACATTCTACATCTTCAGCATTTGCTTTTTGGTAATGGAAGGTCGTCTTTTGAGTGACTGGTGGTGAGGTCGTTCAGCTAATTACTTTTGTGTCTTCAGATAATTAGGACACGGGTCTGCCCGAGATCAGAAAACTGGCCCACATATAACAAGATCCAATTAATCGCAATTCAAATGACTTGCCTATCAGTTTTCAATGTGCAGTTTGCCTGTCGGCGGATAATTCATTTGATTTATTTTAGGGCGTGTGTGGGCAGGAAGCTATTCGAGCAATTTCGCATTTCAACGCTAACCGCATTGATAGAATTATTTATACAAAATTCGCCGACCGACCGACCGCCTGCCTGCATATTGTGTTTATGTTGCTGCAATCGAGCCCATCCCAGCCCATAATATATAGTACACGGCATTTGCGCCATTTCTCATTTTTCTTTTTCCCAATTTTTTGGCTGTTTTGCAAACTTGAGCAAACCAAACAAAATACACAGAGACATTTCGCACACACGGGTGCGGAAAATATGTAGTTGGAAAGCGCTCGCTGAGCGCAAATAAAATAACTTAAAAATGTCTAAATTTAAAAATATTACAAACGATGACAACGAAGAGCAACCAAGCGGCGCAAAAATCTCAAAGTTCTCTCGAGGCAAAAAAGAAAAGTCGGCAAAAGTCTTCATCTGTATTTGTGTGCTGCCACTAGTGGTTGGCCAAGTCAAGTGTACGGGGCTATACTAATATACCAATGCCCAAAGTGTCGTCCACTGACGTTTGCAGACACCAATACCGAAAGAGAAAAAAAGAGGAAAATATATAGAACGCACAAACTCAGGCAAATATTTTTAAACGTATATTAATACATATAATTTTTTTTGTCGGACGTTTTCCTTCTGTTTTTCTTGGCTTTTTGTTATAAAATTGCATAATGCCTGCCCAGGCTGCGTGAAAAACTGTCAAGATATTCGAAAGTGCCCGCGCCTCGCCCTTTTGCCTTATATAACAAAAAGGAAAGATGGTGCTTTCAAGGATTAAAGGATACTCACCATTATTGGAGACGGCGATTAACGTTAGTCCCAGCAGGAACCAAATGGTTAGCCGCCCCATAATAATCAAAACAACAAATTATCCTCGAGTTTCCAGCGTGGTTAGCACTTTAGCCACGTCATAAATTCTCCTTGCAAGTTTTCCGTAATTATGAATAATTAGGGAAAATTAGAATTAACACTTTTTCTCGTATTCTGCATATATATGCATCCGCTATATATGCGCTCGTTTAAATGCACTAAATGAAAAGAGTGAAAACCAATGGTTATTTAAGGCCAGAGAGCCGATGGATAAATTTTGTGGATAGGATAGGTATAGACTGTGTGGTATAAGATATTGGGAGTCTGGTGCTTATATATAGGAAGAGGTATCGGAATAGATATTTAATAAGGATCGCACAAATTTTGTCACAGTTTCAGTGGGTTTCCAATTTTGCACTTGTTCGTTATTTCATTCACTTTGCAGATCGATATATTATTTATTATTGGTATATTTTTTATTGGTTATTTTTCGCGCTGCCTTTAGCAAAATTTAACCAACAATCGTCGGCTGGGTAATCCTTAGTGTCCCTTTCGACGATTGTTAGCTAAATAATTTGCTTATTTCTGGCCGTCGTGGTCGTCGTCGTTTTGGTCGTCTGTGCACGTCGTGTGCGTGTCGTTTTTTGAACAGGGCAGCTCGAATTTTCCCAACACCTATCACATCTATTTTCTATCTGGTATCTGGTATGAAAGGAGGCAAATGAAAATTCGGTGCGCCGTACACGAGTATACGAGACGATCTCTCCCGGTCCAAAACCAATTCGTAACTCAACATGCATATACCATGAATTTACCTTGTGACCGCGAAAATTATTCGATTTTGATATTTTCGTAGCACGAATTTTTGTCAAAAGCACACACAGTTGAGTGAGTGAGTGGGTTTTCTTCGCCTAATGCTCTTTCTATGCTTTCCGATTCCGATTCCATTTTCTTATTCTTTTTATTTCTATTTCTTTTTTCCCTCTCGCCGGGTGGCGCTCTTTGCTGGGATTTGGGAACATCCCGGCGGATTCTTGGGGATAAGCCTATGGGAAATTAATAGCTCTTGAGGGTTGGAAAATATTTTGAAAAATATCTAAATATTTTTTACTCTGACGAAGATCTCTTTTTGATTGATTAGATATTTCCTTTGCACTAGATCACTTTCTCTCTCGGCACTTTCGTTTTGGAAGATGGTTTAATAATAGACAATGTGGTGCTCATTCCGCATATTATTACTCAGAGCATCTTTTGAGCCAAAAACGAATATTTCGAAATCGAGATTTTGGCCTCTTTGCGATTTGTTTCGTGTCACAAATGCTTAGGTTCCATTTCCCTCAGGCTCTCCGCACACGAGTTGAGATTATGAAAATCAAATGTTAAGGATTGAAACGGTACACACATTTCGCTGTAGCATTTATCATTGCTCGTTTATATGGTTGATTGCACGAACAGCTGTTCGTTGGTTGTGTTCCAAGGCTACCATCCTCGGTGCACCTCACCTCATCTCATCTCACCCCATCTCATCTCAGCTCGCCTCGCCGCGGACAAGTGAAAATCTGTCCCAAGTCATTGCGTTTATTAGCTTAATTAGAATTGGCAAATACTCATCCAAAAATATTGTGCAGGGCAGGGAGCATTACGTATACATACGTGGTCTTATGTAAGACACGTTCCGCCCCATCACGAATTGTTTTATTCTCGAAAACAAAACGATTGCTCACACCTCCATTGAACGGCTCATTTAGTTCTTGGTTTATTCGATTTTAAAATCAAATTTATTTTTATTGTTTTCGTCTCGTCTGGTTATCTTCTTTATAACCCCAAGATGCCATTAAATTAAAATACTTAATCATTTAGTTCTAAGTTTAAATAAAGATTTTCCCAACCTATGCTAGAGTTTGAGTTTTTTAAATAATTTAGAAATGTATATTTTGGGACAGTTAGTGGGCCTCGTTGCCCTCCTGCTTCTTCTTCATGCGGGTGCAGTAGTACCGATCGCTATTCTCGATCCAATCGCAGACATTCAGAACGGTGTGGAAGGCGGTTCCCTCCTTGCACTCAAATTCCACGGGTTTGCCATGGACACATCGGAAGTACTGGTGGAGAAGGGGGAATAATATATTATTATATAGGATAGTAATTGTAAATTAATACATATTTTTTAAAAATCTTTTATTTATCTTAAGAAACTCAGATTATAAATAGGTATCGAACTAATCGACATTAGTTTGATTCACAGTACTCGCAACATTAAGTCGCCATAAAGTATGCAATGATTATCCCAATTAAGGGTTATGTGGACTAGATTCACATATCTTATAGGGAACTTATTTTAGAGTCTAAAATTTAGACTCACCTTTCGACAGTTGGGATGTGGAACAAAGTCACGGTTGGTACAATCGATTTCGCTAGGATCAAACTGGGGACCTGCCGGCTGTTCGGGTTCTACAGGTTCAGGATCAACAATTTCTTCAGGTTCCTCAGTGCTTTTTTCGGGAGCAGGAGTGGTTGTTGTTGTCGTGGTGGTCGTTGTCTTCTTGGGCTTTTTGGGTTTCTGGGAGTTAAATATTATAATCATTTTATTAATCTATCAATAAAGTTTTTGAACAATGGGTAGTATGTTTTTACCTTTGTGGTTGGCTTCTGGGTGCTAGTACCAGCAGTTGGCACAGGCACAGATGTTGGGCTCACCGGACTTGCAGTTGGCTTGGGCTTTGGCTTCGGTCTTTTGGTGGTACTCATCGTTGGTTGGGCTTGCACCACTGTAGCCTCATCCGGATTTGGTGGCGTTGCTGGAGGCTTTGCCCACTCAGGCTGAAAAGGAACGAATCTTCGGGTTACATAACCATTCTTAAGCTCAGGAAATCGTACTTACCCTTGGTGTACTTTCCCTTGTTGGTTCCGGAACGCGATAGTTCTTCATGTTGTCGTAGAGGATCTGCATTAGACCGTTCTTCTTGCCGCAATTGCCATGGAAGTCATCCATGTCGATGGCCCAGGTCATGGCGCCAGCATAGCCCCGCTGCTTGATGAAGTCCATCTTGATCTGGACAGACGCCTCGTTCTCGTAGCCCACCCACTGGGTGTCCTTGTAGGTGTAGGGCACCATTCCGGCGTCGTCCCACTCCACGGTCCATCCCTTGGACTTGTCCATCACCTCGGTGCAGATCTCGTAGTAGGCCAGGAAGCCGCTGGCATTCGTGTAGGGACCCGGAGCTCCGCCGCCCGCCTCCTTGTTGATGTAGGTGCCCATGTTGTAGTTCTTGTTCGAGCTGCTCAGCGTGAAGGTGCGGCCGTAGAAGGGGATGCCCACCACCAGCTTGTTGGCCGGACAGCCCATCTCCTCCCACAAGGCGAGGCCGTCGTTCTTGAATGGCGACGCTAATTAGTTTGGCACCAGCATCAGCAGCCCGTCCTCCCCAGTTCCCCATCCCCATTCCACCGGGCTTTTATTAATATATCACTTACCACATTCAGGCGCTCGTAGGCGTATTGGTCGTGCTTTCGCTTGTAGAGCGGACTGTGAACGTCAGCGAATCCGGCCCAATTTCCTCGCAGGTCATAGGTCATGGCGTGAATGGCATCTAGCGACCTGCAGAGTTCAAAATGATATTAAAATAAATTCTCGGGTAAATATTAAATTTTAAATTTAAGTCTCCCAAATTTCAAAACATTAAAAAAAAAAATTTGTATTAATAATATTAAAGTCTGGAAAATAGAAGGAAGAATAGTTTTACCTATTTCAATTTTTTTAGTTAATTTAAAAAAGGTTTAGTAATATTTTTTACTTCACTCCTTTTTCTCTTAAAACCTTATAAATCTATCGTATAGAACATAGAAAAATGCCTTCAACTTACTCGCACAATTCCGGAACGTGGTATCCCTCCTGCAGGCGGAACTTAGCCACCGGCACCGCCATGGTGATTTCCCATCCTCGACCCTCGCGATCGAAGGCACGTCGCAGCTCCTGAACGAAGTATAGGAACTTGTCCTTATCCGAAAAGGAGCCACCGCGATCCGTGGCCCCCGGATACTCCCAGTCCAGGTCGAAACCATCGAAATTGTACTGCTTCATGAAGCTAACCACACTGCGTATGAAACTCTGTCGCCGCTCTCGAACGGCCACCATTTGTGAGTACTTGGAGCCACCTTCCGCCCAGCCACCCACTGCCACCTCCAACTTTACATTCGGATAGCTCTTCTTCAATTGGGTGAACTTGCTGAATCCCCCTTGATCGACATCCAGGTCGGGATCGATTACCAGGACATCCCAGTTCTTGTCGCTAACACCGATGAAGGAGTAGATGATATGAGTGCACAGATCGGCGGGCACATCCTCCAAGCCATATCGACCGAGGCCAGGTCGATAAACAGCCCAGTTGCTGAAGTAGCAGACGATTCGAGAGGGCTGATCAGCGGCCAAAGATTGCAGCTGGCCAAGAAGAGAGCACTCCCAGGAGCAGGAGCGCCAAATGATGCACTTTATAGGATGGGAAAAAAGATTATTTAAAAAAATTATAACATCTGCAATAAATTTTTAAAGTCAGTCTACAATTTAAAGAATAAAAATAATTATTTCCTCAAAAGCCTTTGCAATCCTTTGAATGACACACCTCAAAAGTTAAACCTTGTTCATTTTTAAGCACACCATTATATTATTTTTGTAAGACCCGAGACTTCTTAGCCATATTCCCGATTGTTTTTCGTTTTCTGTGTTTTATTTTTGAGAATCGTAAAAGCCTCTCCCGTTCCCAGTAAAGACTTGTTTTCAAGATCGACGTGACATGCATCCACAATTGAATGTAGTGCGAGTCTCTTATCTTTGTTAGGGTTTCGTATTTATGGAACAGCTAAGGTTGTGTGTCCATAATGCTGCACGCCTCAAGTTCGTTCACCGATTTGCACTTTGTATGCACGGTCAGGCTTACCCATTTCTTAATGCTCCTCCACGAAGCGACGATCGTTGAAGAATTGAATATATGAATATACCGAAAATCGGGGGGAATCTTCGAGAGTTCTGCGTGCGACGCGCGTTTGGCGTCAAATGACAGTCGAGCTCTCGATCAGCTCGACTTTTATAGTGGGAGGCTTGCGTCTCGAAATACTCTTTTTTTGCAGTCCGGTTCTTGGATCGGATTGCGCCTTTGTTCCTGCGTAGAGTGCGTGAGAGGTGCGATTCTCCGAAGAATCGCAACATTTTAGGGGAATGGTCGGGAGGTGGAAGTGGGGGCTTTTGTTTTGCTTCTTCTGCCGACTGACTGTGCTCATTTCCAGATCGGTTTAGCTTGTTATCTTGTCTTGCCACTTTCTTTCCGATTGTTTTGCATTCGCTTTTCAGTTGACTGTCACCCCCCGCCGTTGTTTATGCTCTAGAATTACCATATATATGTCGGGCGGGGCCCTAAAAAAGATCCCTGTAAGTGGCCTGGATAATGTTACGCTGTGCGCATCCAGGCTTCGCTGGCCGATTATAATGGTAATGGATAGATAACTTGTGGTTTTGGTTTTGGTAGCAACTTTAATGTCACTTTGAAGACATAAAATAGAATCGAGGCTTAAGTCTAGGGCGAAGTGCCAATGCGAATGTCGATGGCCAGGGGGGCTTCTTCGGTGCTGGAAGGGATGGGAGCTAAAGTGGTGGAGGTCGAAGTGGAGGTGGTGGTGCTGGTGGTGGTGCTGGTGGTTGAGGATGGAGTAATCGGAGCTGCGAGTGGTGGAGCTGCACTGCTTGAGCTGGGCTGCCTCGGTGCCACTTGAGATCCTCCTTTGTCACCTGAAGGAAATGATGGGATTGATAATTTCTTGAATTTTAATGGTTTTATAAATAGAACAGTCCTGCTATAACTATTTTTTAAAAAACTTTTAAGACACATTTATCTAAGTTGCTTAGTTACTAACTAGGTTCGCATAGAATATCTTTAAACGTAATTCCTTTTTTAACGAAAGAGCAATAATTTGAGATCCAGAATGGTCGACTATTCAAAACAAAGAAATTTTAATAATAATTAAGTAGTAATGTTCGTGTAAGATTTTTTAAAGAATTAATTTATAACGTGAAAGTACGTTTCGCAATAAATCTAGAGCGCATTATTTACTTTTCTGTGTGAGTAACTGTTGGGGTAAATATAAAACAACCGTGTTTACCAACAACTAACAACAGAAAAATGTTTATCCAAAAACGAGAAAGAAAAAACTTGGTTATCAAAAAGATAGTGATAAAAGTTTGTTGACTAACATGAAGAAGAAGTAATGGCAAATTATTTATTTTACTTTCTACTAACGAAAGTAAGTAATTTTTTTAAATAACAAAAGGACCATAAATTTCCATCTATATATACAATATTAAGCAATCACTTTGAATCGGTTTCTTTTGTCTCTAATGAATATTTTCTCGATAGAAATGTTCGTTGGATTGCCTAAGCTTACCCTTAAATGGCTCCAATTCCGCTTTAAAGGGTCGCTGGTGCTCCTCGTATTCGGGGGCTCCAAAGGCATTAGGAAACGGTTCGAAGCCAGGCGGCTGGAATCTGTGGTGACCATGCGGTGGAGGCGGACCATGTGGTGGATGCTCGAATCCAAAGCCAAATCCGCCGGGGTGATGGCAGTCGGCAGCCGGATAGTGGTGATCCCAGTGCCGCTTGTGGTGGCTGTGCCCGTGGTAATTGCCGTCCCCATGATGGCGACGATGCCGATTGTGCTGGACGTGGACCTGGCTAACAGCGGGCGCCGATTCCTCGGCAAATAAATCTTGGCTGGTGAAGGCACTGGAAACGGGAGCACAGAGAAAAAACAACAGAAAAGAACCAGGTGAAGTGGAGAATGTACGGGGCTATACAGATACGGATACTGACGCATTCTCGATTCCTGGGAACGGAGCAGCCTGGAGCTGCAGACTCTGCGAGCTTATCACGGCGAACAGCGCCAGCTGTGTGAAATATATGGGATTGAAATGGGGTTGGATTGGGAGTGGGGTTGGCAATTTACGGGCTCTGGACTTACACGGGCGGGAACTGAGGCTAACATACTGTGTGTTGTTGGTGCTCGAAATCCCTCGGAACAGTTTATCTTCCTTGAACGTTTCGCTTGAACCTCGCTCTTTAGCCGCACAAAATCGACTAAATCTTGCGCGCGACTCACTTTATTCCGCACAATTAATACTTGGACAATGTCGCATGTCGGGGTTTTTATCTGCTGCTCCCTTATTCACTCAGATTTTGAGTTGTTTTGTGCGCATCATCAACGCTCAACGCCATAAACCTGATCGGTTAATGATAATTCAGGTTTTTCATATCCAATACCCATTTACATACGAGGCTATATTCATACACATAGGTCGATTGTCTCTTGAGCGTATTGTAATTAGCCAATGTTGGTCCGGAATAGCCGCAAACGTACATTAATTGCCAGTTAAAGTGACAAAGTGTTGTTAATTTTGCGGTCGCTGAATTGAACCCTATTGAGAGAGGTTGTGCTGCAGTGCGAAAATGTCGCAGATTATCGTATTTGTCGCTAATTGTTAGTTAATACTCTCTAAGAAATTATCCCAATATAACTAAGTTTAGTCATCAATCTAGGTGAGGGGAAATACAAATATTAATCGGTTAAGAAATGAAAATTACCATCTTTTACAAGAAATACCAGTATTCTATTTAAACAATTTTCCTGTGGGTAAAATCCATTCGTTGATTAAAAATTAAAAATTAATATATTATTTTAATAAAATAATTGTAATTTACTTAAATTTCGTATTAGCCTTACGTGTGGTTAGGAACAGCTTATACTTATAAACAGATACAGAATTGTTAATATTTAAAATGGTAAATGTTTCGGAATAAATCTTAAAATTCTTCAGTGTATTCTGAAACCCCAATCTATGAGTGACAAGACAAGAGTCACGATTATGTTAATGTGATATCGGGGCTGTGATAAGGCTGCTTTTAGAAAGTTATCGAATGCTCCACATTTCACCCAGTATGGCTATCCTAACGCCCACACACTTCCGCCGAGAGCCAACCTGTACGTCGATTTCTGGGTCTATTTGTGATGCCAGCGGCGTCGGCCCAGAATACAATACAAAATGAAAATATTTTTAATGTTGAGCTGTCAGCGCCTGGACTCATTGTGATTCATGACGACGGGGAATCGGCCCCTTAACATTGATCTTGAATTTAGCCGGCAATTGGGACCGAGATTCGTCATAAGGCTGGGCAGTAAGTGACCAGTCGTCAGTCGTCGAGTTCCTGTTCCGTAAAACCTTCATATATATTATACGTAGCTGTTACAATGGAAACAAAGGCGCATTTGAATTTTCAACTATAATCTTTATTGATAACATTTCTCGTTCGCAGTTTATCGTCTTCAACTCTTATCATATTATGACGTACAGTTAATATGTATATGTTTATGTATATCTAATATATATGCAATAAATATTTGTTGAGTGTGTTTTTTTTTTTTTTTTCTTAGATGTTTTCTCCCTCTCTTACTTTCGGTATCTGGGGAGTATGCGTGCTTTTATGCCTGGTGCAGTAGCAATTTTAAGCCGACAATCTACATAGCCGACAGTTTGTCTTCTATTTATATACTTTGACTTTGCCTTAACTTTTCTGGGGGTGCGCAAACTTAGGGGAAAACTTGAGAGCAAATAATTTACATATACACATCCATATAGCACCGCGAAATGTACAAACAACTTGTGGAATCATTGGGAACTTAGCGATAATGATTAAAAGAACCTTAAACCATACGTAGCAAAT
Source organism: Drosophila prostipennis (assembly GCA_037075205.1). Classification (NCBI taxonomy): domain Eukaryota; kingdom Metazoa; phylum Arthropoda; class Insecta; order Diptera; family Drosophilidae; genus Drosophila; species Drosophila prostipennis. Next base: position 21,414 of record JBAMCJ010007764.1, on the reverse strand, counting down.
AGATAATAACAACTAAAAACTAATAACTTAAAATAGATTTTTGTACAATTTTGCAGGGATCGTTTTTCTCATATAGATTCTCCTCTCTATAAACATTTTCTCGTCGTTGTTCTTGTGGGTACTATACGATTATTTTTCTGTATGTATAATTGTGAATAGAGCTATGCGATTTCAATAACTTTTAAAGTTTCCATAGATTCAACCAGCGATTGCGTATAATTTTATCCATTGACTTGTATTGCAATTTTGTTTAAAAACATTTATCAACATGATCGAATACTTGATTTCAACCACTTCCCTTTAATTGCCCGGCTAATTGACCTACATTTAAATAATTATGCGTACGTTTGTGTATATTATAGCATTATGCTCGTTTAAATATGTATAGCTTTAAATTAATATATGCATGTCGTAATTCAGCGTTGCCTTTTATATGTTCTCGTTTAAATACAATTGAATTATATTTCCTCAGTTGTGTATTTATGTTAGTCCATTATTAATAATTGCGATAGGTACGTTTGGGAAAAGTTGCGAAGGTTCGAAGTGCTTTGAGTGCGCTGTGATTTCTGATTTCTGTGAGTTCTGCCAGAGTTATATTTTCCGTTCTACAGGATTGATGGTATCGGGGGTTCGGACTAGAGTCCCTAACTAACGGTTTGATGCCACTGCTGTTGATATTCTGCTGACTGATCTTAAAAACTTGTTCATATCAAATGCATTAATATTGGCTCCAAAAGTGGTTCAATTAATGTAACTGCTTGTTTGGTTGGTTGGTTTTCCTTGGTTTGCTCCTTTGTAGAGAAAATGCGCTACTCTCGAAAAGTCCGTTACAAAAGTCTTTAAAGTTATTGTATTAGTTGTCGTGAATAAGTTTTGACCTGCCCCTCTGCGTTGTAAGCCCTTCAGGAACGTATTTGATTCGCCTCAACTCCGATCTAAATCGTACGTAATTGCTGATCCTATGCGCATATCGATTTTCCTACTGTTCAAGAACGCTCGCTAATTGTGTGTAATTGATATCGTTTAAATGACTTGTAACACGCTTACAGTGATATGTTGAATCTTTGATTTCCATATTGTATATGTTGTATATATATAATAATATGCTTAGTATCATTTACGCAATAACAATCGCCTCTCCAAAATTCGTATATTTCCCCTCTCTCGCTGACTTTCGATTATTTCCGTAGTCCCTTCAACAGATACATATATAACGCCCCTAAAACTCAGTCACATTTAAGATTTGATACGATTTTTTTTGTTTGGGTTAAAATTGTTAGCAAATTTCCTAGTTTGATTCTCAAGATAAATGCAGCGGATATTGTGCCTGAATAGTATAGATATTCGCCAATCGGAGTTTGTTTAATTAGTTGTAAGTTGACGTTGTCGTTTAGCTGTAAAAATTGTCGCGTTGCTGGAATAACGGCAGTGGTTCACTCGGGGACTCCGATCGGTGCTCGTCATCTTGATTCGATCTCTCGGCCGCCTTCGACATGGCTTTCTCTGTGGGTTGACAAAAGGGGCGAAAAGTTAGTTCGGCAAGTTTGAAATGTGGATTTTCTTAGACCAAAAACCTTCCCAAGCGTGCTGTAAAAGTTTGTAGTATAAAAAAGTACACCGATAACCGTTTGGAAGTATGTATATATCGAGTGTGTTGGGTTTGTGTTCTCTTTTTCTTTTACTTTTTTGTTGGCTTGGTGTGTCTGTAGCTACTCCTGTTTTCTTAGCTGTTTTCTTGGTGCTTTGAGCTTATACTTACTCGATTTATCGCTTCTTGACTCTTTTGGACAACTTTTATACGCATGTTAGGCAGTGCAGAAATTTAGTTTGGAAACTAAGCCATTTGCATGAAATCGGTTTTCAAAACTTTCGCAAACATTTCTAGTTAAATTTGATTTTTCTCAAAACTGGCACTTTGTTTTTTATATTTTTTGAATATACAAATTGTTTTTGGGTATTAAAATATTTTACTTTAATAGTTTTAGTGATATAAAAACGGTAATTAATACGTCCCTAGGTCAAAAATTTTTAATAAAATTACTTCTTTACTTTCAGGAAATAAATTAAATTATTTTTTATCTATAATATTTCTGCCATTAGATCAATATTTCTAACCCTTTTCTTTCCTAAATCTCCAATATATTTGCACTTGGGTGAAAACATATAATTTTGTGCTTATTGTTAGTGTGTAGCTAATTTTTCTGAATTTTGAGTGTTTGGTTAGTTTTTGCTTGTGTGTGGTTAGGTGGTTTAGTTTTGGAGTGCATTCATCATTATAGCATTTAGTCTACAATTATAATTGTAATATAATTTTAATTATATTTATGGCGTGCAGGTTGATTACTTTGGCCAATATTTAAATTCTAGGCTAAGCAGAGTTTTTGGGCGTGATTAAATATGGAGTGCAAATGGCCTGGAAGCTACGATATACTCGTTTATTGTTTGGTTATGAATATCGGTATAATCGAAATGTGTACAAACCTGGACTTACGCAATCGTATATCTGTTGTTGTTGTTCTTGTGCTTGTTGTTGTTGTTGTTGTACTTGTTCTTGTTGCTATTACGTTGCTGTTTATTCTTGTTGTCGTTTTTAAATATTTCTTGTTGTATTTTTAGTATTTTTTGTTTGTGAATTGTTGCGTTTTTAGTTTGAAGTGAGTTCTTTATGTGAGTTTAGCATGCTGTAAGACTCAACTTCGCGTGTGTTCTTGTTTGCTGTTATTGCTGTAGTTACTGTATACTTAGGTGTACTGTATACTAGGTATGCATATGTTTGGTATGTTTCGAACAACAAATTCTTTGATCGCGAATAGTGATGCGAACCCTCTCTCAGTTATCGATTGGCAAAACACAACGTGAACAAAAAGTAAATGCAATGCAAAGGGTAAACACAAAAGGTGAACAGAAACAACTCGACAGGCTACTTGCGGATTAGTTGTGACTAGTGGGATTTCCTAGAAAAAATATGCAAAACAAACAAATAAACATGTAAATTATAACGAATGCAAATGTAAAAATTATACAATTATAATGGGTGTAAACAATAATAAATAAGTTTAAAGTATGTGTTAGTTTTATAGTAAATATTTCTGAAATCTCTTTTTCTGGGGCCTTAAAACCTATTTAGTTTTCAATCTTTTGTAAAGTTAAAAATCAACCAATAAATAAGGATAATTTAATTGAATTCAGAACGAGCTATTTCACTTTAAAGCTCCTTGAAACTCGCAGCTTGATATGTTTTGTGGGTCGGCTAACACGGCGTATGCGCAATATGCGGAATATGCAATCTGGCTGAAGTTCATAGAACTCTCATCGATGCTTACTTAATTTATGATTAATAATACATAAACTGGTCGGGTGCAGATGCGAATGCGAATGCATGAGAGGGCAATGTGGGCCACAGGTTTTGAAATGTATGATTGACTGTTGAAAGTGTCTGAATATTGAATATTGAATACTGTGTGTGGGTGGGTGGAAATGGTGTATGTATGTATTTGTGAGAAGGGGTTATGAAGTTGACGAACAACGCCGGTGACTGGCACGCAATGAGGTGGGGGTCATGATCTTAGAGTTCTTATTCGAACGGGGGATCTTAACGCTTTAGATTAGATGGTATGCATATGATATGTTTTATCATTAATCATCTAGAAATCAGAAAGAGTTGAAAGAAGATACATATATAGAGATTAGAAGAGCATAGAGTTGACAGTAGTTCGAAATGTGGGGATCTGCTGGCATGGTTAGATTACACTGAATAACGCTTAGGTATAGATATATACATATAGGTAGATAACTCTGGGGTCTATATGTTTGATTTTGATTGAGCATATTAGTAAGAACATAAACAAGAAACATAAACTCAACTTGCAAGGCATTGCGTATACGTTTGAATTGGGATTTGTTTTTCTCTTTTTGGGTTATCGATTGGAACTTAACACAAAGGTTAACTGCTGGTAGGAGACCTAAATGAGTTCAAGGTGGACTGTACTTACCGGCCACAATCTTGCTGACCTGCATCACCTGCTGGGCGAGGATTTGGTTGAGTTGCAGCAGGTGTTCGCGCTGCTTCTTCTCGGCGTTGATTTTGCTGGGCGGCAAACTTTCGTTTTCCTGTTAATACAAAAATAATATTTATTATTATAAGTAATTTATTTTAATATCTTAAACTTACATTGCTGCTAAGAGGCGCCTCGGACAGCATCTTCTTGATGGACTCCACCTTCTCCTGACGACGCTTCTTCTCCTCCGGCGAAAGTTCGGGCGTCTATGGGGTTTATCATTAGTTAATCAAGTTAGTTGAATTATAATCTATTTTCTACTCACTGTTTCTGGTATGTAACGCTCGGGTATGACTATTTTGTTGGGTGCCAGCAGCAAGTTGTCTATGGTGTTCTCCGAAATCTTCTCGCCCTGTCCCAAGGCAGAACGCACCACATCGGGGGCATTCATTCGAGGTCTCAAGGCCACTTCCATGTCGAGATCATCGCGAGCTCGCCAGTTGGTGTTCTATAAAATAAATGTATATTTAAGTATATTTATACCCGTTACTCGTAGAGTAAAAGCTAATATACGATTTTAAAAATTTAAATATTTTGTAAAATTAAAAATTCAGTTTTATTATGTTTATCAATACCTATCGAAATGTAGAAGACATTTTTCAAATCGGACAATTCGATTAAAAGTTATGTGTGATCAAAGTTTTCTATCTCCATCTCCCTCGCACTCCCTTTACCTGAGTAACGGGTATCTGATAGTCGGGGCACCCGACTATAGCGTTCTCTCTTGTTTTAATACTTTTATTTTTCCTTCTCTCCCAACTTACATTTCGATTCATATCGTTCTCGGCCTGCACCTTCTCCATGGCCTTCTGGTTGACATTATTCGGCGCCGTGTAGTGTCGCCTCTTTTCCCTGGGAACTGCCCTTCGGTGCTTGTGATGCGGCGGCACCTTCTCCACCACCTTCTCGGTGTCCTCCGATGCCGAACCGGCGGACATTTCGTTGATGATCTGGCGGGCAGCCACGCTCTGGAACACCGGCTCCGGACTGATGTCCGTGAGGCTCTTGTTCAGGCTCTGCAGCGAGTCCGTCTTGGTGCGCAGGGCCACCCGGGCACTGTCCCTCGAGGGATTCACCTGCTGCTGCAGCTGCTTGGCGAAATAGGCATTGGCCAGGGGATTCAGGTGCTCCCTTTGCTCCCGCTGCTGATGATGATGGTGGTGTCCATTGCTCTGCGGTGCCGGCGGTGGCGGTGGCTGATGCTCGTAGTTGCTGTTCCTATCGTAATCGTAGCCATTGTTATAGTGATGACCATTCGGCTGCTGCTTGCCGTTCAGGTGACGACTGTGCCGCTGCTTCGGGGGCTCACTGTAGTTGCGGGGCAGCGACTTGGAGCGACTCTGGTGGCCATGCCCGTTGCTCATCTGCTCCTCCAAGTTCTGGGCGTACAGCTGCTGCTGCTCCCTCTGCTGCTGGGCATACTGCTCCTCCTCGAGCACCTGATCCAGATTCTGGATGGAGCTGCTCAGCCCGCGTTCACTGCGATCGCGGTTTCGCCGCTCCGATTCGCGCTTCACAATCCTCACCGTCTTGATCTCGGGCTTCTCCAGGCCAATGGCAAAGGGATTGCTGTCCAGGAAGCCATCGCTGTCCACGCCGCTCATCTCGAGGGCATCGCTGCTGCCGCCTCCGTTGTACCGATTGTAGTCACTCAACTTGTTGGTCGAGCTATTCGTGTCCACATAGAGGGGCGTGGATAGGTTCAGCGTGGAGTCATTCAGCTGCTGTCGGCTGCCGCATCGCAGCATATTGGCATCAAGATCGGTCTCCGTCCAACTGGTCGAGTTGCTGCGCTTCTTGAGGCTGCCATTGGTGGAGCCACCGCCGCCTCCGTTCATCTCCTTGTTCCCGATCTCCTGGTACAACCTGGTCGAGTTCTCCGTCAGCTGGCGCACCGCCGAGCTGAGTTCGTGCCGCTGCCTCTGCATGTCGCCCACCAGGGATTGAACTCGCTCCAGTTCCGAGGCCAAAACGGCGGCAGTTTGATCGCCATTAGTGTGCTGGCCATCGCCGTTCATTCCTCCACCGTTGCTGGCTGCTCCCCGGGTGGCCTGCACCTTCTGGCGCAGGAGGAGTAGCTCCTGCTCCAAACGAGCATTGCCCGCCACCGTCTGCTCGAGTTTCTGTAAGGTAGGATTAGGGTTTAATTGGTTGGTTCTCCGGGTTTTAAGCAATGGCACATGCAGCAGAGGCCACAAACATGAGAAGTCTTTTGCATTAATCCTATTAGTTGAGCTTTAGTGATCCTAATGTTTAAGATATCCTTTTAATCAAAACAATTCAATGACCTATTCCATAGTTCACAACATATCCTTTGATTTTAGTTTATTAAATGGAATAAATTTAAGATTTCTCTTTAGTTATCTGAAACTCAAAATCAACTAAAAACCTTCAGGATTATTATGTTTCAATTTAACTTGTTGATCTTAAGTTGTTTAAAATACATTTAAAAAAGTTAGTTAATTTGAGTCTAATAATGAAGTTTGATTACTATAAATAAAATTGGTTTTCACAAATATTTTAAAACTCATTCTGGTTTGGTACTTACAAAGCACATTACACTTTTTTTTATGACTGAATCTTACAAAGGCTCAAACCTGGCTTCCTGTTTCTAGTTAAATCCTTTTAAAATTAGTTTTTGGTTAGTTACATAAGCGACATGCGAAGCTCAAGCAGACAAATAACACGCAGCTGGGACACGAAATGCAAAAAACTTCTACTAGGCACCTTGGCTACCTTTGAGTTCTCGGCCAGCAGCTGATGGACCCGCGACAGTTCGCGCTCCAGGATGTGCTGCTGCTTCTTGGCCGCCTCCATGGCCATGGGCGTGGCATTGTTGTCGTGGATGCGGGCCCTCAATCCGCCCAAGGCTCGCTCGAGGTCCTCCTTGTCGCGCTGGAGGCTCTGCAGAGTGCCGGACTCCTCCTGCAGCAGCTGATCGAGTTGGTAGAGCTCACGCACCTTGGCCTGGAAATCCCATAATTATTACGAATTAATAAAATTAATTATTATCATATTTTTAAGTAGACCCACCTGCAACTCCGCCTGATTGGGACTGAGTCGCTCCCACTGCTGCTGCTCCTCCTGCAGCATTTGGCGCTCCTGCATCCGCTGGTTGAACTCCAGGCGATCCAGAGTGGCCGGCTGAACCCTACCATTGGCATCGTTGCGATACAGCGACCCCAGCTTGACCATGTTGTCCACCAAATTGACCAGCGGCTTGCTCTTCTCATAGTGCCGCTCCAGGTCCAAGAGGTGCTGCTTCAAGTAGTCCAATCGCTGGATGCTCTCGGCTCTGTTCAAACCCTCGGCACTGCGCAGGCGATTCTGTGGGGGATTCCGTATATAAATTCTTAGTTATTTTTGCTTTTTTAAAGATATTCTTTAGAATTTATAAGTTAAAAGGACAGAGCATAGAATTAGTCACAGAACCAGCACCAGAAGTTAGCCAAAACCGCCCAACGAGAAACATAGAAGTCTAGAGTCTATCCACCTGCACATCGTGAATATCGCTGCAGCACTGCTCGATGGCCCTGGCAGTCTGGCTGCTCTGCCTCCTCAGCTGGATCAACAGGAGGACCAGCTCCTCGTGGGTGCGACTCAGCAAATCCCCGGCCGACACATCCAGGTTCTGTGGGTTGCGCAAATATGTTTAAGGTTTGGTTCGACCCGGCGCCCAAATATTCTAACTAACATTTTGAAAGCTTATATGCCAATTTAGAAGAATTATTCATATTTACTATATATATAGTGCTTCTTTAAATAATTTCTTTTTTGTAATAAAAAAATATTTAATTTTATAATTCGCTATCAAAACTAAATAGAAGCTTATCATTCTTGAATTTCACAAATCATTTTAATTATATTCCTAGGCTCATATTTAATTTGAAATGCAACTAATTCGCAATATTTACTGCATTATTTTTGGAAAATCAAGTATGCAGGTTTTATTTGCCATCACATTTAAGACAAATAGGTAATAATGTAAAGATAATTCAATAATGTTTAATTTTAATTTACCGAGTTTTGTGTAATTAACGATTGATATATAACATTTATGTGTCGTACATCGACTTAAATAAAACATTTTATTTCAGTTTTAAATTCGTGATTGCATCCTTTCAAAGGTAGGTTTCAAAAGTGTGGAAAATATTCTAAAAATGCGATTAAGTTGCTACCCTCGATGGACTGACTACTCACCCTGATCTGGCTGCTTGTCTCGCGTTCCAGCATATCGATTTCCGCCCTACTTCCGGCGCGCCGCATCCGGAACTGCGGGTGATTTTGGGGCGTGGACGTGGCCAGGCCACCGGATCCGTTTCCGGCATAGAGTCCGCGATCCGTGAGCACCGTGTTCTTGGCGTACTTGGTCTCCGCCGCTCCGCCGTAATAGGGGGCGAAGGCGGACTCCTGCTGGAGGTCCGAGGGATCCGGCTTCACCGTCAGATTTCCGACGGGCAGATTGTTCACATTGCGCACGGAAATCGAGGCTACAAGGTCATAGAGATGGGGATTAGGAAAAAGTATTTAGCAAAAAGTCGAGGATAGGCGGGCTTAGAATATGTAGTTTCAATGCGTGCGCGAAATATTTAGAAAAGCAATCAGTAATCGGTTAGCAAATGGCCCGGAATTAATTTAATTTGGCTTATAATTTGTGGCTCTGTTTTTGATTTATTTCTTGAGTTTTTTAAGGGGTTTTTTCTACGGGTGGGGATGGTAAAATCTCTGCAGCTTATATAGTATATATTCTATCTCTAGCTGCAGCTGCTGGCTCCTACTTTTTGCTATTTGCAACTGCCCCGAAAAAGTATCTATCCATGGATTTGTTCAACTTTACAAATGGGTGTGCTTGGGTGAGATTTCTGTGAGTGAGTGAGTGGAGTGAGTGTGTTTTTGCGTATATATACAAGCGATTCAATGACTTAATGAGATAAGTGGGGGATTGGCTGGGATTGGATGGGATAAATAAATATATATATATAAGTTTGCTTACCAGTTGATTAATTAAACAAAACAAGACAACACAACAATAATGACAACAACAACAACAGTGACAGTCAACAAAACAAATAGAGCACTATCTAAACTCTAAGCTGGGGATACGGCAAAACATGATGGGCAAACAGAGCAATAATAAAATAACTCGTAGTGTGCAAACCAAAAATGGCGAAATGGCAAAACGGAAGGCTAAATTGAAACTACGGAAAGTATTGCATATTTTTTGGGGGGGGGCCTTGGTTTTCTGCGGTCAGTGGTTGTTGTTCGTTCTCGACTTTTTCGCCACCATTGCCATGGGATTTGCATTGGCATCGTCCATGGAACTGGTGTTCAACTGCTGGACAATGGAGCGCACACTGCTGGTGAGGGGCAGGTGGGCAGGGGCTCCAACTGCTCCTCCTCCTGCGGTCTCCACACCTGTGCTGTGGTGGTGGCTCTTCATTAGCCCACTGGACATGGCGTCCCACTGGCGGATGGTCTCGCGATCCAGCTCGTTGGATTTGTGCGACAAATTCGAGGCCGTCTCCTCGCGCAGCACCTCGTAGACATCGGAGTCCGTTTGGTCCTGGCCCAAAAGCGAGGAGGAGGATGCGAGTTGTCCAAGAGCTGGACATAGACATCGTGCTCATTGGAGATGGGATGCGGATGCGATTGTCGCGGCTTCTGGCTGTCATTCACATAGGTCACCTCGCGACTCAGCTTCGCCTTGGGCGTACTCGAAATGAGCGGAGCTGCCGTCGCCGTAATCCTGTCCAGATCGTCCAGGGATCTCGCATGACGCTGGGAAACGCGACGCAAGCTCTCCCGCCAGAGGGCATCCTCCTCCCAGAGCAGCTCGCCACCTAGAACTGAGAGGTTGGTTGGGACATTATTCGATGGTGGTTCCTCCTCATCCATCTCCTCCTCCGAATCTTCACCAGCACCAACCGCTTGGTTAGGGTTGCCTTCATCCGACGGGTTACGGCTACCACCAATCGCCTTACGAGCGAGATTTGTGTTTTTAGTACTTGTTGTGATATGATATGAATGGACCAGTGCACCACCTCCACTACCTCCTCCTGCTCCTCCTCCGCCTCCTCCGCCTCCACTGCTGTTGCTCTCCATCTCCACCAGCTTGAGGTTCTTGTTGCTCAGCTTCTCGTTGTTGTCCTTCTGCCCGCTGTAGATGTTCTTGCTGTCGATGGCCTGATCCTTGTCCACCAGTGCGTCCACATTGAACTGCTGCTGCTGGTGATGTCGATCGATGGGGTTGTGTATGTGGGCAATATTCAGTCCGTGGGCATGGATGTCCCGCTGATTGTTCAGCGGCGGCGGAGCTGGCAACTCCGAGTAGTAGTAGGGAGCCGATTGGGTGGATATGTTGCTGTTATTGCGACTGTGGATAATCCTTAGGGCAGCTGCTTCGCCGCCCAACTGCTGAATGGAGTCGGTGGAGGAGAGAAAGTGGATGTTGCCGTAGAAATGCTGCTCCTCGTCCTCCGTATTCCGGAATGTCTTCGGTGGCTTGATGAGATTGGTTAGAATATCCGCTCCAGCCGCTGCATTCACATCGTTCAGCAGGTGACTGGTGGGCGTCGTCTGCCCGGTGGACAGGTGCAGGTGACTCAGGTAGGTGTCCAGCTCATGGCTACTTAGGGTTTCCTCGAACTGCTCGCTCAGCGACTCAATCTCGCTGATCGACTCCTGGGACAGAGGTCTCCTCGATCGCTGGCGATCCAATTCCGAGTCCGATCTCTGTCGGAATTCCACAGACTCATTTTCACTGCTTAATGGAAGACTGTTATTGCTGGTAACCCTCCTGCGATACAAGTCGAGATCCGAGGAGGTACGCGAACCACTATTGTCCGTCAGCTGGCAACTGTAGTTGGAGTCCGATAGCGTCCTGGCATGATGTTGCTCCTGGGCTACCAGCAATCGCTGAGGGGTCATCCGCATCTTGGTGAAGTGATCGGGCAGCGAGAGACGACTACTTTTAAGGGTGGGAGAGGGAACCGCCTTGGGTAGATTCAGGGAGGTATTGCTGGCATGCATCTTGGGCAGCTGTTCGTAGGACAGATTCACCTTGCCATTGCTATCCTTTCGCTTCACCGTATCGTAGTGCTCCGAGGAGAAGATCTCCTCCGTTTTCAGCTCCTCCATGGGCGGTGGGGAATCCGGAATGGGTGGTGGTGGTAATATCTCACTATCCGAACTCTCTGCATAGTTATTCATTGGCGTCGAGGCTCCCAGATAATAAGAGGCTGGGCGGAAGGTATCCGACAGGCTGAAACGAGATCTGGAGCGCAGCTTCTTGGCCTCCAGCTGCTGCCGGCTGCTCTCGTCATCCGCATCCGAACTATCGCTGGCCAAGGCCAGAGCACTTTTCGCCGGCTTCAGGATATCCGGCATGTCCTTGCCCTGCCGCTTCTTGGTCTTCTTCTTTAGGGTTTCGGTGCCTGACTTCTTGCCCTTCTTCAGGGTGGAACGACCCGAGGAGCAGTGGGCCTCCTCACTGGTGGCTGGTGGAGTGGGCTTTACCCCCGCCAGTTCCATGTAAACTGGCTCCGTCTTGCTAGTGGTCACCTTAAAGGCACTCGAACTTGAGCTGGCCAGGCACATGATCTCATAGTTGCTCCTGCAGTCCTCGTCCTGAATGCCCTTGGTCATCTCCACATAGTGGTTCTCCTCCTCCTCCACCAGTCCACCCGCATAGGATTCGTGGCTGCACACGAGGGTCAGGACACCGGGCTGACCCAGTTCCACTTTCTTGGGCGTCATGGGCAGGTAGTGACTCTCGTCGAACTGCTGGTCGGTGGGTGTGATGGGCTCGTTCATATAAATCTGCTGCAGTTCCTTTTCCTCTGTTAGATCCTGGGATGCATCCTCATCCTCATCCTGAGCCAGGGCCTCGTCTATGTCATCATCTGTGTACTCCTCGCAGGCCGTGCTCTCATCTTCCTCGTCGTCCTCTAACTCCTGCTCCTCCGATTCCTCCTTTTCATCCTCCATGCTTTCCTCAAATGAAACCCCCTCCTCCCCTGGCATGGATTTACTTTCCGCCGTGGGTGTCAGGTCCTCCTCCTGCTCCTCCTTCTCCTCCTCCTCTTTCTCCTGCTGCTGCTGCTGCTGCTCCTGCTGCTCCTTGAACAACTTGAGTTGCATCAGCATGGGCGTCTCCTCGGGATCGGTAATCGCTGCCCTGCTGTCCGGGGCTTTGCCTTCGGGAATGGGCATGGGAATTGGTGGCTTGCCAAATTCCATGTTCTCGTAGTTGCTGACCAGCTTATTGTTGTACACAGGCACATAATTGGCATTCTGCGGCGACTTGGGGGCCGTTTTCTTTGGCAGAATGGGAACAGGCTCCTCCTCCTCCTGCTCCTCTTGCTCCTCCTGCTCCTTGGGCAATTGCAATCTGAGCTTGGGACGCTCTTCCAGCTGTTTGGGTTGCACCTGAATAATGCGGGTTTTACTCGCCTCATGCACTTTCAAAATGGGCTTTAGTTGGAATTTTGCATTGCCAGGTGTTTTGGGAGTTAACGATGATGATGTTGATGTTTCGGTTGGTTTGGGACTCGGACTCGGACTCTCTAGACTTCGATTAATGCTAAGATTTGTTATTGCTAACGCCGTTGTTGTTGTTGCCACTATTGTTTTTGCCTTGGTTTCTGTTTTTATCGCTGACCTTCCTGCCGTCGCACTTTTGTACATGTTATCATCCACAGTTACAGCTGCGATTCGTGCGTTTTGTTAATGTTTTTTGCGAGTTTTCGGGTTTCGGTTTTCGTTATCGAGTTTTACAGCATTTACAAATTGAGATATTGTTTTTTCGGTTTTGTTTTGTTTTCAAAGAGTTACCAAATTCAACGTATACACAACGAATTATTTATATGTAGGTATGGAAAAAGAAGAAATATAAAACATATTTGTATATCTTGCTGGTTTTTGGTATGTGTAATTAAAATCAATCAAATGGGTGGTCGATTGCGCTATGAGCCCAGATTGAGTTTGAGTTTTATTTGGTTTTTGGTTTTGGTTTATTTGTTGTTTTTGGGTTTTAGTGCGAAGTTTACAGCGGCATTTAGTAGTGGAAATACCAAGCACCCGGTTGTCATGATGGGAAAACGAGTATATGTATATGTATGTAATGGAATGAAAACGAAACGAAACAAATCCGAAACGAAACTAAATACGCCAAAAATGTTTACTGAACCCATGAAAGATAGAGATTTCCAAAAATAAAGAGAGACAGAGAGATAGAGAGAGAGAGAGACAGAGAGAGATTTATGGACTACAGAAATATTGGTCTTTCGGTTTACCCTCCTTTTTCCATCCAAAATATAAAAGGCAAACAATAAATTTGTTTTGGCCAAAATGTTCTTAAAACTGGCCAGAATTTGGTTTTATGAGTTGCCTACTTTTTGGCAGCAGCTCTAAATTAATTACTCGATACTTTTCAATTTGACTCTCTGTGTGTGAGTGTGCGTTTCTGCATCTATGTTTGCATGTGTATTGTGTGCGCACGGCAGGAAGGTTTCGATTTTCGATGCTCGACATAAATTGCCTTCTCTGGTGTACTTGCAAATTAACCATATTTATTAAAACACAAAACAAGGCCACAAAAAGTGTAAAACACACAAATATTAACTACATGAAGCTTTTAATTGTTTAGTCTGGCGTCTGGCAACACGATAAATTAGCATTGAAACGGTTGGGGCTTATACATATTGTTAATGGTCAGAGTTTTGAGAAGTGTGTCACAGCAAAAACGGGCCTGTCAAAGGCAGCTGAGGCCCTTTATTTATAGATCCCTAACATCCTCAAGCGGAAGGGCAACGCAGTCTGCACTTGCCGTTGCAAGTAGGTAAACTAAAGCAAAAAGCAGGCAGCTCAAGGCCCGCCACAAAACATGCAACTAAAACTGAAAGCAAAGCCAAGAGCAACTAAGAGTAAAAATAAAATAAAAGTAATAGTAATAGTAAAAGTAAAAGTAAAAGTAAGGAACGCAGAACAGAGCATCACGGTTAGCAACAGCTACAGTTACAGATAAATATAAAGATACAGCTACGGATACGATACGATACTGATGCAGATAGAGATACATGCTACGTTTATGCGCACGCATTAAATGCAAAAATAAACCAATTTGCTGAACAAGCATAATTAATTCAAGCTACCTTATCAAGATATTCCAATAAAATCACTTAATTTTCATCGCAATTTTATATTTGAAGGAGTGTTGAAAGTAATTAAACTTTTTTTGGCCTACATTAAATACTTTTTTCAATGCAATTTTCATTAGAATTTGTAATGATAATAAAAATAAAGCATATTGTGAAATATACATTTTTTAATTGATTGAAATTAGGTTATCTACATTAAATTATGCTATTTTAATTATTCATTTTTTTAAAGTTTCATAAAATGTATATTTTTATATTTCTTTGGAAATATATGAAGATACATTTTGTCTTGGCAAATATTGTTTATTTTTATTGGTTATTTACCTATTTCAACAATATTTTGTTATTTTTTGTAAGAATTTTGACTACTAATATTGATCTTTGACTTTCTTTAAGTTATTCTATCGAACGAATTGTTTGTTCTTGAATTTAGTAGCGCATAAACGTAGCTATATAGATACGGAGTAGAGACAGTTACAGATAGAGAAGGAGTCGTATTACATAGGGACAGAGTTGAAGCCAAGCAGAATGGGGAATACTTATGGGATGTGTCATCGCTGACCAGGACTCACCCTCATCATCCGAGGAGTAGCTGTTGTAAACCACTCCGCCGGGTCCGATGTTGGCTTGGCTCTCGGATCGGGATCGCTGGATTCCAGAGGCTGAAGCTGCCTGCTGATTCCCGGCAGCGCCACTGCCATTCCCATTGCCCACCACCAGTCCCGTTTTGCCCGCCTTGGGGCCATAGCGTGCTCCACTGGCCACCGCCGTGGACGCCAGCAGGATGTTCGGATTGCTGCCCAGCTTGGACATGGCGGACATGTTGCTGCCGCCCTGTTGGATGCCCTTGCGGGTCAACGGGGACTGCAGCATGCGCTGTTTCCACTCCAGCAGACGCTTCATGGACTCCTCCCGCTTCCTCTCGCCATCCTGGTGGTGCTGCGGCGAGTTGGAGGCACCACCGACGCCACCTGTTCCACTGGTGGGCGAAGTGGTCGTCGAATTGCCCGCCGAATAGTCATCGTCCATGCCACCCGATCTCTTGGGCAGTCGAGCGCTGGCGGAGCGCAGGAACTGCTCGTTCTTGCTGATGATCTCCTGCGTGGACATCGAGGGCGGGAAAATGGAGCCCGGATGCACATTCAGGGGCGGGAGATTCTCCTCCTGCTGCTGCTGCTGCGGCGGCGACTGCAGCTGGGAGGCCACCGAGCGTCCCTGACTGGCGGATCGACTCATGCGCGGCATGCTGCTGCTGGCCACTCCACCCTGTGCCTGTGCCTCGGCCAGCAGTTCCTGCCGCTTGTAGGCCCTCTCATAGGGGTTCTCATAGCCAATCGTGTTCACCCCGGAGTTGAAATCCCCGGCTGCTGTGCGATAATTGCCCGCCTGCTGGGGCTGAGCCGCTCCAGCTCCTCCGCTCTGCAGATACAGGGCACTCTTCCGCATCTTCTCGGCATAACTGGCCTCCGAGTAGTAGAAGCTGTCGGGCGTGCGATTGATGTCCAAGCTGGACTTGGGCCGCGGCGCCCGTCCGCTCTCCAGCTGACTCTGGGCCACCGCCGCGGCGGCAGCGGCTGCAGCGGCCTCGGCACGCGCCTCGTACTCCAAGAAGTCCGCGGAATGGGGACGCACTATGGCCGCCGCCGAGCGGGCACGCAAGTCCATTGTATTGATTAGTTGATCAGCGGCACTGGCCTAAAAAATGGCGAAAAATAAGGGGAGGGGTTCGAAGTTAGAAGTCTATAAAGGGTTATATAATGGTAATGAGGGTAATTGGCTTTTTGCATTCTTAACTAGAGCTGCACTGAAAACAATTCTAGAAAAATAGAGCTGCATTTAAAAGAACGCCTATTTTTATCGGACATTTAAGTATAACTATTTATTTAAGTTCAAAAGGTTAAATAAATTAAATTAAATTAAAACTGGAATATATTCAAATATTCCACAATTTGAAAGAAATTCTTTGGTCGCTATTAACTAAATTAAGTTCCTATTTTAATATATAGGGGAGAGGTCTGTAGGTTGAGACAGTCTGTAAGTTGAGACACTCAATTTTCTCAAAACTTTTCCACTAAAAAAATTTTTTTTATTTTTTTTTTTGTAGTCCTTTTCAGTGACAAAACTTTTGGGGAAAACATTATAAGCCAGGCTCTAGCCAGATTTAAGCTGTGAGAGTCGTGTACCATTTTGCACCAAAAAAGTTTTTGTCCACTTTTTTCAAAATTCCATTAAAAAATAATAACGTGCTTAAATTAACTTTGTAAGAGATTTAAAACATTAGTAATTTAACTGTTAACAAATTAAAAAAAGAATCAGTTTAATGTGACAGTAAGAAAAAAAGTTATTAATTTTTTCCAGAAACATCCCAATTTGTGTAAGTTGAGACACTTTGAGCGTGTAAGTTGAGACACCCGTTTTTCATACAAAAAGGCCTTAGCCCAACAGAGGTCGCTTTCTGCCTGGTACATTTCTTTGATATTAGGGGAAAAATGAATGTTCAATGAGCCTTTTGGTTTTAATTGTTATTTGGTCTAAGTTCATAAAAAATGGATGGGAAATAATTTAGGACGAACTAAAATTGATTAAATTAACAAAAATAAATAGTTTTTAAAAGTTTGGAGTACTTTTGGTGTGAGTATTATTGACTTTTAAAAGTGTCTCAACCTACAGACCTCTTTTTCAAATTGTCATTTTTTGGCACTTTTCAAAAAAAATTATTTTTTAGTTTTCCCCAGGGAAAAAAAATTTTTTTTTTGCTTTGTTGTACAGCTAAAAGACTAAGCTTTCGATCGGTACCTAACACGTGAAGTTTCAAAAGCGAATGTCCAAATGGGAGACTAAAAACAAAAGGTGTACCAACCTACAGACCTCTCCCCTATCTTTTAAATTTCTTGTTTTTGATGACTGAAACTATATAACATCTCATAAATAAATAACATTTTTGAAAACGGTTATCTTAAGTTATATAATTTGTATTAAAAAAAACTTTTGTACTGTAAAAGCCTTCTGATAAAAAATGAAAATGTATTAAAAGTTCTAAAAAATCTTAGCTGGTATTTCTAGAATCACTTTCTAAGTTTTAAGAAAACTCTTTGCTTGAGTGTGGAAGATTGGCGTGGCTCGTAACTTGTTCGACACTTGGCAGGCGGCACAGCTGGTCTCTTGGCCAGGAACCCCTGGTAGCCATAAATCATGCACGCGACTCATTTCCCGGCTAACTTGCTGGGCCTGACCTGACCCACTAAACAGCTGCCCACAACCGAACACCACCCACCGCCCACTGCCCCCTGACCAAAAAGGGCGGAGAGCGCATAAAGTTGCATTCTAAGGAAATTGCTGCACTGGCGGCCAAGAAAGGCCAAGAAAGTGGAATGGGAGCTTCTTCCTTCAAACGAAACGAAACGTCTGCAATTCAGCAACCCACTGACACACTAAAGTCCAATTAAATTTTGAGCTGCGGACTCGAGACAGCAGCTGCTCGAAACCGAAAGTTTCCGAGAAAGACTCTGGAGGAGACTCCACTCCACGCTGCTCTCCATTCCCGTCCATCATTGTGGGCACACAGCAGCAGCTTTTGTGAGTGTGGCTTTAGGGAGTCGTCGGAGCTTGAGGAAGGAGCCATCTCACCTGGCTACCAGGCAAGGGCAAATAAAAGTGAAAAGCTGATACGTGCTGAGGTGCATTACGTCTCAGGCAGCAAAACTTTGCAACTAGGTCAGGGAAAGAGGTGCGGAAATAAAACCCCCACTTGATTTTCCCCCCGGGTTTTTGTGAGCATTCGCAGCAATCAGACAACATCAAGTGGCAGCGCAGATGATTTGGTGGGCTGACCTTTACCCGATGCCACGCCCCCAAGCTCCCAGCTCCCAGCTCCCAGTTCCCAGCTCTCGAAGCACCCATAAAGCCAAGGCTGCAACGCCAAGTGGCAGGTCATCAGCAATCGCAATTGCAATCGGAATCGCAGCTCGTCGCTGCCTTGGGGCTGTGGTTTGCCATTTTGACTGCCTTTGAGAATTGCACTCACTGCTTGTGCCATTAAATCCTCGGTGATGGAAATTTTTAACCACTTATTTGGCTGATAAAGCATGATTTAAAAGGAAAGTTAATTTGAAGAAAATGATGTTGTATTTTTTTTAAAACCTTCTAAGGTATTTTTTAAGATAAGATTGAAGATTAAAGAGTTTGAAAACACTAACACAAATTTTAAATGATTTTTTGGTCCATCAGATGTTATATTGACTTCTTTTGTAATTAGAAAATGTTTTTAAATAATCTAGAAATACAAATCAAACAAATATCAAAGATTTAATAAATTCTTAATTTCTATTCCTAATTGTAAAAAGAATACTGTTTTTGGGTTATCATATTTTATTTTGACTTGTTTGGAAAATAAGAAAATGTTTATAAATAATCTGAACCTTACTAAAGAAAAGTATATCAAGGATAAATATTTACTTGTACTAAATACTCAGTTTTAAAGCTATTTTCTTGAAAACTGAACTATAATTTCGTCTAAAATATGATTTTTTCCAATCAAAATTGTAAAGTAAATACCATAATATCTAGTAGCCAGCTCTACTTTTCCCCCTTTTCTTATAACTTACCTCCATATGATTGGGTGTGTACCGCTGCGGCATGGCGGGCACGTGCTTGTTGCCATCGTAGCTGGGCGGGCTGAGGGGTCGCCGGTAGCTGGCTGCCTCCTGAAGAAGTGCCTCCTGGGCGGACATGGCGCCCCCACCGCCACCCGCCAGCTGCGACATGTTGTAGATGTCCTCGTAGTCGGCGGCAGCTGCGGCGGCAGCAAAGAGTCGCTGCTGCTTGGACCGCCCGTAGGCATCGGGAGTCCTCCGCTCCGCCTGCAACAGCTGCTGCTGGGTGGGATACGATCCATTCGGACCCTGCCGCTGCTGCATCAGCTTGGCCATGTACATCTCCCGCTCGCCGTAGATCTCCTCGGCGGCCCGCTGCTGCTGCAGCCTGGCGATCTGCTCCTCCATGTCCAGCTGTTGCTGCTGGAACTGCGCCTCCAGGTGATCCAGTGAGTACTGCTGCTGCGCCTGCTGCAGCTGCAGGGCGGTGGACACATGACCCGTTCGCGTGTCGTAGATGGCATGGTGTTGCTGCGGTTGCTGCTGCTGCTGCTGCTGCTGCTGAGATCGTTGGTGTTGCTGCTGCTGCTGGTAGATTTGCTGCGTGGGCGACATGAGGCGGCGACTAGGATGCTGCTGCTGCTGTTCGTTGTGCTCGGGCGATGGCGAGGAGTAGCCACCATCATTGATGCGCCTCGGCTTGGGCGGTGCATTGGCATACAGGGGCTGTCCACTGCCGCTGCCTCCGCCACTGCTGCCCGTATTCTCGGAGGAGGGAGTGGGCTGCTGGCCACCCTTTCCCAGGTTTCCCGATTGCAATGTGTGTATGCCCGAATCGGAATTCTCGCCGCTGTGATTCAGCGAGGAATTCACACTGGGCTCCGACTCCCCGCTGCTGGGTGCCTGCATCAAACTGGCAGCCGCCAGGGCTCTCACCCACTGAATCATGGAATCGGAACTATCGGCTGCCAGCCAGTAGGTTCGCATATTCTGATGCTCACACTTGAAGGCAAACTTGCGATAGATCTTGTCCTCGGGCAAACAGGCGGATACGCGATACGAGGGCAGCAGCACGGAACCCAGCAGCTTCTCCTCCTCCGGACCCTTGTAGTAGTACAGGCAGTACTCGGCCAGGACGAACCAACGTTTGCGCCACACCTTCAGACCATCGGAGCCCTGCTTGTGCAGCCAACCCGACAGAGTAACCGGTGTGGATGGTGGCCTCTTGGTAATGGGCGACTTCAGGGCCTGTATGGAACCGGCGCTCTTCTTCCTGTCCAACGGTGCGTGAGTGGGACTCTTGGCCGAGTTGGAGGAGGACTCCTCCGAACTGGGCGTGGCCTTGGGCTTGACCGCCGATATTTGGGTCTGGCAGGCCTGATTGACCACATGACCAGGGTGATTTTGCTGGATGTACACGGTGCCATGCTCACTGCCCGGGGTTTGCAGGTCGCTCTTGTGACGATGCTGCTGCTGTTGCTGCTGCTGCTGTTGGTGTTGCTGCTGCAACTGCTGCTGTTGCAACTGTTGCTGCAACTGTTGCTGCTGGGCGTACAATTGCTCCTGGTAGTGTTTGGGCATTGCAGGTTGCTGCTGTTGCTGTTGCTGCTGCTGTTGTTGTTGCAACTTCAGAGGACCCTGGGCAGGTTGATATTGGTTTTGTAAGTTCAACGAAGAGGGAGGAGCCCTCTGCTGCTGCTGCTGCTGCTGCTGCTGCTGGGTGAGAGTGGTCATATTGGAGACCATGCTGGGCGACTGACTCATGTGGTAGTGATTCGTGGGCGGGTTCATGGCCTGTCGCAGGGCAAAGGTCCGCTGCTGCTGCTGGGCCGCCTCACTTTGGGTGGCCATTTGGGCCTGCATCTTGGCCGCCTGCAGCTGCTGGTACTGCGACTGCAGGGCCGAGATGGGATGATGCCCGGCCATGGCATTGCTGGCCTGCAATCTACCCGCGGCCGCCAGATAGGTTCGCTCCGTGGGCGACTGATAGAGCTGCTCGCCGGCTGCCGTTCCCCCGCTGCTCGAGTAGGACTGGTGGTAGGGTGAGGAGTGGGAGCTGCTGGAGGTGCCTCCTCCTCCGTGCTTCATCAGGCTGTGGTGCTGCTTGGACTGCGGCTGCATCTCAATCGGCGACAATGGTCCTCCTCCGCTGGAACTGGTGGCCGTCGGCGATTGCTGGTACAACGCCTGACTGTAGGCCGCCGTTCGGTAGTCCACGAGATTCGTCTGGTAGGCCAGCGGCAGCTTCTTCTGCTGCTGCGCCAGGATCGCTGCCTCCTGCAGCTGCTGCAGCTTCTTGGCGTCCATGGTGCCGGCGGTGAAGAGCGGCGGCGCCTCCAACCTGCAATGGGAAGAGGGGAAAAACTGGTCAGTGGAAATTCACAAGGCAGGCGGAACTGTGATTCAATCAGACTAGGTCACCCGGCTTAAATTGCTCGCGTGGACAGGGTAGTTAACCCTACAATTACAGTGGATTAGATTGAATCAGAAGCTATGGGACACAAAAGGTTAAAAACCCATTTTTTACAAAATATTTACTGTTTCTATTCACAGAAAATATTCAACGGTTTGTTGCCGAATTTTTTAAAAGTTTATTTTAAAGAAAGT